>JAPKLW010000160.1:486828-522967 GCA_026898455.1 Plectranthus barbatus | reverse complement strand
TATATATATATATATATATATATATATATATATATATATATATATTATAAATACAATTGATATAATATAAAAATAAGTTGTACATATAAAAATACCTACTTCATTGACGAATACATGTAAATTAGGCTACTTAAAATTATAATATATTTTCTAAAATTTAACACGAAACATTAATATCAAAAGTTTTAATATATTGAATTTCAAATTAAATAATAAAATATCACATGACAAATGAAGTTGGTGTAGTATATGAATAAGGAAAATGTTCAATTATATCCTAAACTATTATTATTTTTTAAAACAAATTATCCAAATATTTAAATAAATACCTGCACTATTCAAAACTATACAATTCTATCCCTGACTAATTTTCCGGTCAACAGAAAAGCTTACTGTGTTGCTGGAATTCCATATCAACTAATTAATGCCACGTGTAAATGCCATGTGTCAAATACAATTTTTTTTTTTAAAAAAGATTTATTAAAAAAACTAAAATTAAGAAAAATTCTTAAAATCACAAAAAACATAAAACCTTTATTGGTAAACCTAAAATTAAAAAACCCCACCAAAACCCAAAAATCATAAAACTTTAAATGTAATCATCTCTTCTCGAAAATTGAAAAATTCCCGGAGACAGGTTTTTCATTCAAAAATGAAAGAACACGCAGAAAAGTTTTTTTTGGGCAAAATATTTAATTATATCCCAAATTATATATTTTTTGTCAAATTTAATCCAAACTATTCAAATTTCAAATAAATATCAAAATTATTCAATACTATACAAATATAGGGCGAAAATAAAAAAAAATCTTTTTTGACACGTGACATTAACACATGATATTAATTTGTTGACATGAAATTCTAGCAATATAGTCAACTTTCCGTTAACCGGAAAATTAGTTGATGATAGAATAACATAGTTTAGAATAATTTGGTTATTTATTAAAACATTTGGATAGTTTGAGTTTGATTTGAAAAAATGAACAAGATTTAGGATATAATTGAGCATTTACCCTATATGAATATTTACTTTATAATCATAATTACTATTTGGATTTCACTGAATCACTTCTTAAGATTATATGTATTTTAATGTTTTTGAACGAATAAATTAAAATCTAATGTGCTGTTATTATTAGTACTATATATTTATTTCAAACTTTAGTGTGCGCACGCAAACATTTTGCCTTTAATTTAATTAATCAAGAATGTAAGGAAAAACATATTTAAACATATAATTTTATTATTATAATTGTACATTAATGTACATTTTATTTTAAATTATGGTGTATTTAGGTATAATCTTTGTAACTATATTTCAAATTTAAAATAAAGTAATTAAGCATGAGATCAAGAATAAGTTTAATAAATGATTTTTTCTAACAACAACACATTAAACTCACACTTAGATGCACCTGTAAAAGCTCGAACTCATAATCTCTTTAATTATCACAGGTTAGGAGTGAGCAAGGGGTGGTTCGGTTTGAAATCTGAATTGAACCTGCAAACCCGCAATTTTTTAAAAATTTAATCTGAACCACCAGAATCAAAATATGTAGATCGCACTCAATCATCGGTTTCGATTCTATTTTGGTTAGAACCGAAAAAAATCTCAAAAAATCTCAAAATCACAATAAAAAAGCAACATGCAAGAGGGGCTAAGTAGGGGGTTGAGGGTGAGGGATTGAGCGAGGGTCGCGAGGCTGCAAGTTAGCGACTGGCGAGCAGCGTGAGGCGAGAGGGACAATGAGCCAAGACAGAAAGAGCAACGCGCGTGACAGACTGAGTAGGGGGTGAGGGATTGAGCAAGGGCCTGAATAGATTGAGCAGCGTGCGTGAGGTGAGGGCTAAGACCTGAGGGTGAGGGATTGAGCAATGGAGTGTCGAGTAGATTTCGTTGGGTAACTACTAATTTGAGTTTGTAACTTTGTATTCTGCATTTTGTAAAAAATAAAAATATAATTTATTTACATATAGGATATATATTAATATAAATAAATATAAAATATTTAATAATTTATATATGTATATGAATTGCAGTTCGGTTCGAACCCAAATGGAACCAAACAGATAACCCAATTTTTTTCTAAAATTCAACCCAAATCGAAATTACACCCAAGTAGTTGATGAATAATTGATTTCTTTTTTATTAAAATAGTAACGCATTTATTTAAACCCAGATATCCTTGAGAAGCTCAGACTCTTATCCTGTTGGTCATATGTAAAATACTTTCACTACTAACCTAAGCAGGGGACAAATAATTAATTTTTATATAATTAATTTTTATAGATGACTATTGTTAGATTACTTTTTATTTATTCTAAACTAATTTTTAACATTGAATCTCTTTCAAAATATAATATTACCTTACATTATATATATAATGCATAATTTAAGCTGTTATACTAATATAAAAGTTAATTTATGGTGCATTTAAACTTCAACATTTTATATCTTTTTATAATAAATTGAAAGTAAAAAAAAATCAAGGTATAAGTTTACCTAAATCTTGCATGTGCCAACGATAACATTCTAATATTTCATTATCTAAAATTAATATGACTCTTTTTAAAATATCAATTTTACAATATGTTTGACTACGTGAAGAAATAGTTACAATTATTTTTATTTAATAAGATATAATATATTTTAATGAAATTAATATTATGTATAATGACATTAAAAAATGTTTTATATTTAATTATTAATAAATTATTAAAAGTAATATATACGCGTCGCGCATCGCGGGAGGAAAACTAGTAAATATTATGTTAGAGAATTGATGATGATTTTTTTTTTATGAGTCACATAAGTTTTACATGTTGTCTAGCTATAGTCCATGAAGGTCCAGGACTATTCTTTTACACTTCAAATAAATAAATAAATAAATAAATAATTTTTCCAAAATTTAAAACACTCGTCTAACTCACACACCGAATCTCTATCTCTCATCAGCAACAAGAACAAATTATAAATTGAATAAGCCCCCAATCGGCGACGACCGGAATGGTGGTGAGTGGTGACGGCATATCTACTCATTGGAGTTGATATGTAATTATGTATAGCCTCAAAAATGTGGATCTATCATGCAAAGAAGAAGAGAGATTGGGCGAGAGTGCTGTAAGTTTGGGGAAAATTATCATTTAAAATTATTTTTTATTGAAGATGTAAAAAAATTATCCATGGGCGCCATATAAAACTTAATGTGTGACTCATCGAAAAAAAATTACTATCAATTAATGCGGATAAAATCCCCTATCACAATAATTTTTTGGATAAATTTCTAAAATTCCATTTTTTCTTGAAAAAAAAAAAATCTTAACTGAATTATATGGAACTTAACGTGTGACTCATTAAAAAAAATATTAAGTTGGATGAAATTTATTAATAAAATATTTTTTTTTTGGATAAATTTATCTAAAAACTAAAAAAATAAATAAAAATCCAAAAGTTAAAATTTTTAGGATAAAATCTGTATTTTCCCAATTATTATTCGATCCATGAATAGTGGAATAGAATAAAGGATCCAAATTACTAATTACTCAATAATCAGTGCAAAAATTTACACTTTGTCATGGCTCTTTTCTTCTTGAAACCCATTAATAATTCTTGGCGCAGCTGGACCAATACTCAGCCACGAGGTTTGAGAAGGCAGAATTGGTCTCCATAAGCTTTGAAGGCTCATCATACTCCACCAATTTCCCTGCAACAAACTCAAAAAATATTACATCTTCACCACCTCATTTAATATTATGACATTGCATTGCATTGCACTGCACAAACACAATGGAATGGAACCCTACCATAAGACAGCACCAACACCATGTCACTGTCCACCACAGTTGGAACTCTGTGTGCCACTGTTATTACAGTAGACTCAGCAAACTCTTCCCTGATTATCTTCTGCAATATGGCGTCTGTGGCCGAGTCGATCGACGCCGTGGCCTCGTCAAGAACCAAGATCTTGTTCCTCCTCAGAAGGACTCTTCCCAGGCAAAACAGTTGCCTCTGCCCCATGCTCCAGTTCTCCCCTTCATCACTCACTGCACCAAAACCCATCTCACTTCATTTGAATATCCTCAACTCCAATGCTTTTTTACTACACTAGCCTTACCAGATGAGTCCAGCAAGTTTGGCAGATTACTGATTGTGGGCTTCAGTTGGCATTTCTCCAAGGCCTACAATATCAAGAATCAGATTGCAGCTGCTTTCACTTTCAAGGTTAGTATTTTAGAATGTATGTATACCTTCCATATCTCATCATCAGAGTGGAGGCCTAATGGATCAAGATTTGTTCTAACACTCCCCTTGAATAGAGTTGGTTCTTGAGGAATAATGCTGAGTTTCAACCTTAAATCCCTCAGCCCTATTGAGCAAATATCAAGCCCATCTATGAGAATCCCCCCGCTGTGAGGCTCAACCAGACGAAACAAAGCGCTGATCAACGTCGTTTTTCCACTTCCAGTCCTGCCCACAACTCCCACTCTTGTCCCTTCTTTGAAGGTGCATGTGATTCCCTTGAGGACTAGTGGAGCATTGGGACGATACCGTATCTGAAAATATACAAACCATCTGTTTTAGGCATCATTCTTCACATATTTATACATGATTCCTTACCTTTAAGTCAAGCAACTCTATTCTGCCCTTGGATGGCCATGAAGCTGAAGGCCTGTGATCTGCTATGATGGCAGGAGGCTCCGGGGGTATGTGCATATACTGCGCGATCCTCTCCACGGACACGATGTAGTTAACTAAACTACTGTACCATCTGCTCAGGAACACCTGAGTTCCAGTCAGCGCGAGTGCATAGGAAAGACAAAGTCCTACTAGACCTGCAACAACATTCCAAAAACACGAAAAAATATTGTCTCAAAAAATGCATCAAATGTATATGTTTAATGGTTAGCAGAGACAAAAGCAAGTACCTGGAGCAATGTAATTACTAGGAAAAAGCACTAAGAAAATGGCAGAAGTGAAGAGGGTGAGATTCTGAAGTGCCTCGGTTCTCAAGACGAGCCATTCGAGGGCGGCGTTTGAGGAAAGAAAAACTTTTGCATCTGTGTCGACAAATTTGAGGTAGTTTGAGAAGAACTTGTCAGCAACACCAAATGCTCTTATTGTTGCAACTCCGAGTGCTGTCTCGGATGCATAATTCATAACGGGGGCCTTGGTAGTTCCGTTGATTCTCATCAGCTCCCCAGCAGATTTTTGGTAGTATCCCTTCACCATCAGACAGCTGAGCTTCAGACAAAACTGATTAATCATGAGCATATGTTGAGGTCTGTAGGCTTACCTGGACATATTTTGAGGCAACAATGGCAAATATTCCGACAAAGAGGACTTGCCATGTGACAGATGCCATGATGCCTATAGTAGCTACAATCTCAACTGAGGCTGCCAGAACAAACTGGAACCCCATTGGGATTTCAAAATCTAGCACACTCAAATCTGATGAGGCCTGATCAAGAACATAACAAAAACATGTGGTTTGAGCAGTGATTCGAGATATGTAGATGGAGGGGGTAGCAGAGAGTCTTACTCGTGTTAATATCCGGCCGACCGGGGTGGAATCGAAGAAGAGCATGGGAGCATTGAAGATGGAGTTGGTGAAACTAGAGAAGAAGGATTTGGATGCTTTGAGTCCTAACAGAACTGCAAATAGTGATCTAAAATACACAAACACAGCACTGAGTAACGAGATCAGAGTATAGATTCCGACAACAACGTAGTTGTTGTTGTCGGGATCCTGAACTGAAAATGCTAGCCAGAAACTTGCAGCAGCTTGGAAACCAACGAAACCACACTGAGAAAGCCCACTGCAAGAAGCGTAGGTTAATCCCTTTGAAATCAAAATGTAGGTTGAGAAAGCTTTCCACCCTACATCTCCTACTTCTTTCTCCTCTTCCTCTGTCAGTTGAGTTCTTGGATTCATCACAATTTCATCTTCTTTCTTTTCTTTACTGTCTGGCTTATCTTCCTCCTCCTCCTCCACTGGATTCATCTGTCCTACATTATTGTGATCATGTTGGTTTGAACCAGATGTGTCATCAAATGATCCTATGCTACTTCTGTGAGCAGAAACGAGGCGTTCGAAGGTCGATCCTCCAATCAGAAGCTCTTCATAGCTTCCTGATTGAGTAACTTTTCCTCCTTCTACAACCTAAAAAGTGTATACAAACTTCACTAGAAATCAAAGTCTCAAAAAAACATAACCATTTCTCAAGATTCATTACCAGAATGTTGTCAACAGTATTGAGAAACTCCACTTGATGAGTCACAAGAATTACTGTCTTCTTCGCTAGTGCAGTCATGACACAGTCCTGCAGTTAAAAAAAACTCGATTTCAAGAAAATACTTCCAACTACATTGCTAGTTAGTATAGCTATTTTTTTTTTTCTTACATTGAAAAGGGTTGTTGCTGTATGTGCATCTACTGCACTAAAAGGGTCGTCGAGAAGGTAGATATCTGTATCATTGTATACAGCACGAGCAAGCTGAACCCTCTGCTTCTGCCCTCCACTCAGATTAAGGCCTCTCTGCCCTATCTCAGTCAGATCTCTGTAATCAAAGCTTTCAATATCTTTGTCTAAAGCACACACTCTAATGGCTTCTTCATATTTAGCACTGTCCATACTCTTCCCAAAGAGTATGTTGTCGCGAATAGTCCCACTTTGAATCCAAGAACCTTGAGAAACATACGCCACTGATCCAATAACGCTCACCTGAAACCCGAAAAACAGCATGTCAAGAATCAAGATTCATATTCAACAAAGCTCTGATCAAACATGATAATAATAACTCACACTTCCAGATATTTTGGGTATCTCTCCTAGGATAGCATACAAAAGGGACGATTTCCCAGCTCCAACCGGACCACACACCGCGATCTTGTCTCCTCGTCTTGCTTCCAGTGTCACACCCTGCAAAGTCAAGGATGTTGCTTCTGCATCCCAACTGAAACAGCCACCTTGTATGGAAATGGCAGTGCCTGAATCTCCAGCACGAGTCTTCCCCGTGTCATCTTGTTTGAGTTCATCTTCTACCAAGAACGCGTTGATCCTTTCAAACGAAACCTTAACCTGAATCAAATTAGAGAGAGCTTCAGGTATGAACCTAACTGGTTCGGACATGGTCCTGAGCGCAGCCATGACAGTGAAGACGGTCCCAGCGTCCAAAGGCGCGCTCTTGAAAAGCACGCACCCGAAGAATATGACAGATGACACGATTGTTGGAGACATCCAATACAACACGGTGCCATATGTTTTGGTGTACTGAGTTTCAGACAGCCATTTGAACTCATTCTGTCTGAAAGATTCCACCAGGCTCTTGAAATTCTCCTCCCATGACTGCAGCTTGATTATCTTCATGCTGTTGAGAATCTCAGAAAATGATCTCAGTCTCTTGTCCTGAGCAACCATGAACTCGGTCTGAAACTTCTGCAACAGCTTCGCAAACGGCACATTCAAAAGGCCGCAGATGATGAAGGGCACTAAACCAGGAACCACGCCGAGGCCTACTACTGAGGATATCACGGCAATGGCTAGGAAAAGCTGAACCACTGAAGTCCAGCCAACGTTGAGCCACATCACGAATTCGCCCAGACGGTAAGCATCCACTGCGATGTAGTTAACTATCTCACCGGTTGAGTGACGCTGCCTCCCTGAATTAGAAAGCTTGAGCTGCTTCTGGTACACTGCCACCATCAAAGCTGATCTCATTCTCATGCCTACTCTTCTTGCATAGAAGTAGAACTGCCGGTAAGAGAGAGACTCCACAACCTTCAAAACAATCAACAATCCCACCAACACAACTCCCTCTCTCAGATCTTTTTCCTCAAGATTTGAATAGCTGACAAAGCCATAAAGCAGCAATGGAGTTGTTACAACAGAAACTGTTCTAAGCAGTGCATAAATTCCGGCCACCGCCACACTTTTCCAATGCACTCTTGTGATAGCCCAAAAGGATAAATTGCTTGAGCTTTTTGTGCTTCCCTTGAGCATAGTCCATGCTTCATCAAAATTCTTGTAGGCCTTTAGGGCTTCATCTTCACATCCCAAAGGAGGAATATCATCAAGATTCAGAGGTCTAGACTTACCTAAGCTAAGCAAAGGATTCATCCATAGAAATAACAATTTACTTAATATCGAGGCCTCCTCTAAATCCAAACGGCCTTTCTCCGAGCTACGGACCAGTAGAGATTCAGAGAAGCTGCTGTCCAACACTGGTTGAGATACAATTCCATGAAGATTCCTCAAAGCAGCAAAGAAAAGCAACAGATTTTCAAGCCAAGGTACTACTTCTAGAATCTGTATGTGGTGAGATTTCACTAAGTCTACTATGTTGAATGCTGAAATCAACAGAAAAAATGCTACCCACCAACCAGATTTCAGAACAGCAATCAATCTTGAACCTCCAACTATCACAGAAATGGCTAAGGTTGTCCAAATCAGTCCCCTCCCAAAGTATATTAACCAATTCAGATGGCTAAGTTCTTCACCTTCTGTAATAAAACTATACAGAGCAGCCCCATAGTATTCTAAGCTCACAAGAGCACAACCACCTAAAATTGCTGTGTTAAACCAATCTCTTCTGCTCTCTCCGAATCTTACTCTTCTTGTTATGAGTAAAACCGCGTAAAAAACAAATGCAGCCAATAGATTCAAGTCATCAACGATGGTTCTCAAATTAGACGACCATCCTCTATCAAGAATCACTCCAGGCAACCAAGAAACGTCCCCTGTGAACACCATTTTATCACATTCATCAAGCAAATATACACTTCAAGACAAGCAAACACTAAGCAAGTAACGTTAAATCTCAAATAAGAGCTTCTAAGCAAGAATAAATCAAGAATTTATACAAACATTTAGAAATGTACACAGTCATGATATAATAGCATAACAAGTTTACTATTGACTCATGATACATAAGAATCAGATTTAATAAAAAAACCCATCAATACAATCATTATTTACGATCAAGAAGGCCATGAGTAAACTGAATTGTTTCTAACGCAAGAAAGAAGAAACAGCTTACGCAAGAACGGTGTTGAGGAGGCCATTCTTTCGAAAAATTAGTTTTTTTTCACATCATACTATGTGAATTGCTGTTTATATAGATATATGTGAAACAAACAAATGACCCACATCTTGAAGAAGATAGTCTATCCCACATGATGCACTGCACCCCTAGTCTGCTTTTGCGGAATGTTATCAAATCCTACTTGAGTTTCTTTAACGGATAAATTCGTACTTGCTAAGCAAATTTCCAAAGTATAGTCAGAGTTAAATATACACGATTTTCATTAAAACGCATGATTTTCATTCTCCAAATTAATATATTTTTATCAATAACCGCTATCCTATAAAATTGGCATATAAGGAAGAGATTTTGTAATTCTTTGTAGCTAGCTTGTAGCCTTGTACCACCGATATATTAAATATTCTTCTCTTTCATGATCGTCCCTCATTAGGGGTTGGACGGTATGGTATACCGAAAAATATTGTACCGTAATTATCAGTATATCAAATTTTGGTATACCGAAATTTCGGTATAACATAAACTGAATACCGTTATCGTATCATAATAACGTTATACAATATCGTACCAAAATTTTACGGTATACTGTACCGTACCGAATATTATTAATTAAAATAATATATAAATATTAATAACATTATTATTTAATTAAAAAATGAGTTCCAAGGCAACTTCTCACGAGCTATGTGGTCGGCAACCTAGCTATACAAAGATGTATTTTATAGGTAACTCAATTCATTTGTATTTGATAATCAACCGATGTGGGATATCAAAATGGTTGCTCATTTATATATGCTTTCATTTGTGTGTGTTTTATTCTTTATCAATGTGGAATACTTTATTATGTAGGATAATAACTTTAAAAAGTTATACTTATTTTGTTGTTATTTTTTCTTCTAATTAAAAATTATTTATTATTATTATTTTCTTCTAACCCAATTTCTGATTACATGTCATACGATTTTATCAACTCACTCCTTTTTTATCGTCATCAAACTAAAATTATTATTAACTTTTGTTTAAATATTATTTTCTATTTTTTATTATATTCTATCATTCTACAAGTGCAATAATATAATATAAATTATTTTTTAAATAACTATACACAACTAAGTAAAATGCCCATATATATCAAAATGTTAAATGAAAAGAAATGAAATTGTGAATCATTATAATACCAAAATATGTCTTAACACTAATATTATTTATGTTCAAATAATCACTTTTCAATATAACAAAATAATTATATGATAATTTACATCATAACAGTCAAACTATAACAAAATAAATATTAAAAATAAAATAATAATGTACTAATAATTATTAGAATTTCAATCTAGGTGTTATTCTTAAAATATCTCAATAACAAAAATAAGTTGAACGAGGGAGAATAAAGAATTAAAATTAGAAAAGTATTAGATACAAACATTTATTGAAATAAATATATAGGATAAATATTATTATATATGAATAATATTATATTAGTTAAAATAAAAATATTATTTATTTATTCGGTACGGTATGTAGATGGTATACCCTATATTTTAGAATCTCATATTGTTACCGTACTGTAGATTTTCGGTACGGTATCATACCGTACCGTTAATGACGGTATATCAAGATTTCGGTATTTTCGATACGATATGTACGGTATTTCGGTATTTTTTTTCCCACCCCTATCCCTCATTCACAATTGCACTATTCCATCCTTTATTTTTTTTTAATTACATAAAATATTGATCCATAAAATGTAGAAATGATTGAAAAATAGTGATAAAACTCTCAATTCATTATTCCTATTTCCTACTTCATTATTAGATTCTTGATAATTTGATACATTCTTTGTATATAATTTTCAATTTTTAGTTAATATTAATTAATTCAAGACTAGTTTTTTTTTTTTTTTGAGCACTTATTTCTCTTCCATTCATATTTTTTGTTTTTTACTCTGTCTTTTTCATCGAAATTATAGTGAGGAGAGATTGAAGTTGCAAATGCAAGAAAATGACATGCATTGGGTGATGCATTTAAGGCAACTGAGATTTTATGGAATATTTCTCATTAGTTTTTGTCGACTACGTCACAATATGCATTCTTCCCCAATATACATTTCTCATATACAAATCGGATTTTTATTTCATTAAATGGACTTTCAACCATTGCTTGCTGGGATGGGGAAAAATACCAAAATATCAAAATACCGGACATATTGTATTGAAAAAATACCGAAGTTATCGAATTTTTGGTATACCGTAATTTTTGGTAAGGTATCATACCGTACCGAAAATTTTAGGTACGGTAACGGTATGACAATCCTAATATTGAAGGTATACCGGCACATACCGTACCGAAAATATAATAATATTTTTTTTATTATTATTTTAAAAATAATAAATTAAAAATAAAATCATATAAATTAAGAATGAAATCATATCTTCTCTTTTCACCTAACAATATTATTGAAATAAACATATTTCTAAAATAAATATCAGCAGAAAAAATCGTAAAAATCAAAATATATCAAAAAAATCCGGTATGTTAACGGTATATTGAAAAATATATCAAAAAAATTTCGGTATGTTAACCGTATATTGGAAGAATAATAAGATAAATGGTATATAAATTATGTCAAGTCAAAATCATATTGAAATCATTTCAAGAATTCAATATGTCGAAGTAATAGTATATAAATTATCTCATACCGAAACCATACCGACTCATACTGAAATTATACCGAAAATTCGGTATACCGAACTAAGGTATATCGAAAACTTCGGTACGGTAACAGTATGAGTTTTATTATGACATATAAGTTTCTTTTTACCACCACTAACTTCCACGATGCATATTTATTATGAAAATCACCTAACATTAATCATCTCTTAGCCACGTCCGAGTCAACAAATTAAACCAATTTTAAAGTTAATTTCAATAATTAATCAGTCATAGATCCATTCTTAATCAGTTTAATTACTTTCTAAGATTATGTTTCTCAACGACTAGACCAACCACTCAATTACTCAATCACTTCAATATTTAATTAATTTATCTCACATCCACATCACTCAACCCAACTATAATAAATTTATAAAGTTTATTAATGACCACTCAATTATACCATTATATATAATTATTTGATTTGATTTTATTTATTTTTATTTTTAAAATTAAAATATTGCTTATAATTGAATTAAAAATATATATATAAAATGAAATGTAATTTAGTATTATTGAGAATATTAAAAGTAAATATATATATATATATATATACCAAATTTAGTCTCTATTTATAGAGAATGAAAAAATACAAAGTTTGATATATTATTTATTTACTTCTATTTTATATTTAAAAGATATATCTATTTTAGTATTAAATTTATAAAAAATTAATTGACAAATAGAATAGACAGAAATGTCACCATTTTATTAATTCTTAATAAATAATTAAAAAAATGTGGTAGTACCTATAACCACTTGAAGTTGGAGAGGTTGGAGGTTGACCAAATTTTAGAAAATTTACACCAATTTTCTTTTATTTTTATTATTAATCCATTCTTGCACTGCAATGCCAGTAAGTAGTAAATATTCACTATGTTTTTATTATATGGTTCAGTTTGATCTTGCATGTTTATAAAAATTATTTAATATTTAAACAATTTTCAAATATTACATTTATTTAAAGCATTCATTAACCTCTTATTTTCATAATATCACATTTAAAATTCTCATTTTCAAAGTTATTCAGGACGTAATTGTAAATTATTAGACAAAAATAATACCAAATAAAAATGGAACTGTATAATTGAAACACCTTAAAATAATAACTCAAACCACATATTAAAATAAATAATTATTCAAACTCTCCTGTATCTGATAGACACTTACTACAACGATGCTTAGATTCATTTATTTTCCTAATATTATTACAAATTCAATAATGTTTTACCATCATAAATTAATCGATGAGTGAAAATAAAAAAATAACAATTATAACTATCATATATGCAGAAAAATATCAAAATTAATAATAACCTTCCCAAGTTTAAACGACGAAAACAAGACTACTGTAATTATAATAAATAATTATGAAAATAATATTATCTTATAAATGTTTTTAAATTTAACAGTCATTTTTATAAATGCAAAGCACATGATAATGATTCGTTTTGCATAAAGTTGGACAAAAGTCTGGGATTTGAAATTGATACCTTGCGTGTAAATTTTGATTAAATTAAAGGTGCATAATTGTCTTAAAAGTTAAATTTAATGTGATTTATTAAAATTTAATATGTGGACTTAAATATATGAAATCAAATTGTCGCGTACAATTTGTATTTTTATGTTGAATCTTACCATTTAATCGATCATTGTTCGACTTGATAAATTTTATTCCACACAAGCTACTCATTTCAACCACTAAAGTTATGTCAGAAATACTTTAGTTCTTGTCTTTAGGTCATGTCTAAAACAACTTTCTTAATTTACCATATACTCCCTCCGTCCCACTCTATTAGTCCCATTTATTTTTTTGGTCTGTCTCACTCTATTAGTCTCATTCCTAAAATGACAAATTTTTTCACACTCATCAATAAAATATTAATTCCACTACACTCACAAACATTGGTTCCTGTGCCGAAACCATATGAGACTAATAGCGCGGGACGGAGGTAGTACTTAATTATCTTTCCAAGTACACAAATCCAAGTTCCACAATAAAAAAAATAAAGAATGATTTTAAAAAAAAATAGGAGTCCACGTAATGTTATTAATATAAAATATTTTAATAAATACTGTGAAGATATTGAATCTTATTAATCTCACACTTGAAATAGGGTTTACAATGTACATATATATATAGGCAACTAACAAAATCTAAACTAGAAAGATATGCTATATATAACAAATACCAAAACAAAATTATAAAAATTTGATTAATCCAAAGCAAATAATATCATACTATAAAAGTGACGATTTCAATAAGTGACGTCGTCGGTGGGAAAGAGAATCCACAATTGCCAAGGATCGAGCAAGGATTGGGAGCTAATGTTTGTGGTGGACTCTAGTAGAAATACTGAGTTTGTGGTGGATTTTGGTGATGTGGGAAGACCCTCTATGTTATCAATGCGATTAGACCGCTCGAGGGAGGTCATGGGTATGTGGTCCTCGAGAAAAAGTCATGAGTATCTGATCCTTTGATTTGAGATGGGGATAGTTAGTGTAAGGAAGTATTCCTACCTTATTGTCATATTTTGATGTGTCAAATACTGTATAGAAACCACAAGTTTAAAAGTGTCTCTAGTGTGTTCAAACTTATAAAGTTTTGTTTAGGATGTCTATCGAGTTGTAATAGGAAAGATCAAGACAAATTGGTTTCCACCGGTTTGAGCATTGCAAGGTGATAAAAGAAATCGACTACATCACCAGCATGAAACTGGCCAGTTGCACTTAAGCCTATCTCTCTCACCTACGAAAACGAAGAGAACAAGTCGGAAGAATCTTCTTAAAGACCAGACTTTAAGAATGGAGATTACTTAAAGTCTAAAGACCCTAGTGTTAGACCGGTTTCGATTCTTCAGACTGACTGAAAGAGTTGTTTTGAACAATGTACGATGTCAACATCTAGTTTCAGAAAAGCAAAAGCAGGTGCAAAATTTCTGGAAAAGCAACATGACATTTACATAATAGAGGCTTCTGATTGGACTTCATCCGAAATGTCTCTCAATGGCTACAATTCAAACCTCTCATACTTCGTATATAAATAGACGAAGTGTTCCCCAGAAGAGATGTTACTGAAACACCAAACATTAAAGTGCCAAGCTCAAAGCTTTCAAACGTTTGAGGATAACTTCTTAGCTAACCGTATGCCATCTTTGGACATAAGACTTGTTGCTTTCTAAGCACGAGTTTACATCTTGGTGTTCTTACTTAGACTAAGAACACAATAGTCACAGTCTTTTTCCAAGCTATGATTCTTACGGGCATCTAATTTAAGTGTTCGACTGTTCCGGAAAAAACCTTAAAGTCTCCAAGTTCTAGAGACAGAGGCTGCGTGGTGTGCCCATACTTCGAATCTGCGAAGCGGAGGAAGCAACAGCTTAGCGAGTGAGCATTTGGACTGGTGGACAATGGCATTCATCAGCTTGTGATAGATCATGAGAACCCTTGTATTATGAAGTTTAGTGTATTCCAGAAATAATTTCTAAAGAGAGTACTTAGGACTTTTGTGTCTGAACCTCGATAAATCCTTTTGCATTTACTATTTTATTTACTTATTCATAAGAATTTAAAACTTAACACTACCTGAGTGTTGAAATATATTTTGAACTTGGACCTAATTTCAAACTTGCCAACAATAAGTTTTTCAAAGATATGAACTATCGAGTAACAACCAGTGTATGATTACAAGTTTCACTTATAAAATTTTCGCTACGTGTATCAAAACTTTGATCTCGGTACTAACAATTAAATATATAATATTTTTTACAATCAGATAAGATTTGAGCTAGTTTTAAATAACTTATTTAGAAAAGCTGTTAGGTAAATCGGTAAAAATGATTAATTAATATTTTACATGTAATGAATATTGTACAATATTTTTTGTGTCACAATTTTGGGCATGGAGAAATTTAAATTTTAGGTTTGAAGTTGTTTTTAGGCTTTCCAATAAATTGGCCAATATGGAAGATGTTAAAAGGAAAATTGTATTTTGATGAATCAAATTATATATTAAATTAATTATTATTGTATAGAAATAATATAGCTTAAGTCCAGTATATATATATATATATAAAGAAATTGAACTAATAAGTTAGCTTTCAATCAGACAATTGAATGAAACCATCGAAGAATAAATGGATTATTTATATGGAACAAATAAGAGATCCAGTTGGGATTTTTTAGACTGACTAAATTAAAGACGTTGTGACGAAAATTCATCTTTGTACAAAAGGCACTATCAACTAATTTTTAAATGGGAATAAGGTCGTCTCTCTCCCTATAAATAAAAGTAGAACATCAACAGATAAAAGGTTACAGGATACACATACACGAGAAAGAAGCAACAAGTGAAGAATTACGAACTATTCATCTTTAAGCACTCTCTGCTATACTCTTTACTGTGTTTTAGACACGAGACCCAAGCAGTCTATAGTTTGAGATTTGGAGTTCAACTATTCTTTTAGATAGTTGAATCCAATATTATTTTTTAATCTCTAAAAGAAGCGCAAAATTTTCAACCAACAATCAACGTTCTGTGAAAGAGTAGAGCAATATTTTTTACTCCGGTTTTACTACTTATCAAGCCTTCAAGCATAGCGATATGTTCGTAGTAAAACCTTTTGCTTGAAAGTGCCTGTAATCCGAAGGACGAAAATGCTTCCTGAAATCAAAAGAAGTTCAATTGTATAGTGTTGTAAACTGTTCTTGGTGAATATTCGATAAGATGATCGAACAACGAATGTAAGATCTTTGTATCCAACCACTATAATTTGGCGTTGTTATCGATTCTTTTATTTATGCTTAATTATTTTTCTGTTAATTTGAAACCCAACAACTGAATAAGTTGTTGGTGTGTGTAATTGAATCTATTTAAGAATATATGTACAAAGTTAAATTTTGAAAAGCTTCAGCTCATTTGAGTAAGAGTCAGTCAAGTTCACTACATGTAAGATTTTTGTTGTGTAAACTGATAAATTTGGGACCAACAAAATTGATTTTATATTTTTTTTTAGTAGAAATACATTTATTTAAATTTACACATTTAAAAAAGCTCAAATTCATGACTTCTTATTTATAAAAAAATATTTTAAACTCTACACTTCATAAGAAAGAAAATATTGTTATTGTTTTTAGCTAGCTTGCATCACCGGTCATATTAAATTTGTGGCTCAAATATCAAATGCAAAAAATTCTTATCTTTCATGATAGTCTTGCAAAATTCCAACCCTTTATCATTTGAATTATAAAAATTAAAAAAAAATGAATGAATGATTGAAGAATTATGTACAGCATACAACCATATGTGATAAAATTCTCCATGAAATGACAAAAAGAAATCATTTATATATTTCTGTCCCTATTTCCGACTTCATTATTAAATTGGTGATCGTTTGCTTACATCCAATATAATTGAGTCTTTCTTACACAATTAGAGTTTATAATAGTATTTAGTTTTCAATTTTTAGTTAATATAATTCTTGAAAAGATCAATTCGTAATTAGGATTAATAATTTTTAAAAGCTCAGATCTTCTTTACAGATATTAATTGAATTATATTATATCTTAATTAGTTTTATTGGTTGATGAGTGACAAAAGATTGAACTTGTAATGTATGAAATAACTTCTTGACAAGCATTGGGTGATGCTTTTAGGGCAAATGGTATTTTTTGGAATATTTCGTCAATAAATATTTATAATATACAAATCATTTTTAGCAACCATTACTGATCCATAGATTCTTATATATAAACATTATCTTGTTCTTGTAGATATTTTATACTAAATTCGTGTTTTGGTATGATTATCATTTATCAAACTTACCACTCAGCGCCGGCCTGACAATATGGAGGCATGTGGGAAAAAATAAATCGGCCCTAAGATTTTTTATTTAAGTTATAAAATATAACTTTTATTATAATAATATATAAATAATAGGAGTAGGTTTTTACTATTGAAATGATTAACTTCATTTTCATAATGGGATTCGTAGCTGACTCCAACGAATAATTCATTATTTTCTTTTTTATTTTCCAATAATTCTCAATGTGTTTTTTTTTTAATTTTACTATATAAATCTTAGGGTCCACCAAAATATATATATATATATATATAGAATAGTGATCATATAATAAAAGTTTTTCTCATGCTAAATTAGAAAGAATTTGGACCCTTTATTTTATTCACTCAATGGTTGTGATAATTTAGGATTTATTGGATAAATAAGGTAATTAGGGTATCTTAGTAATTTAGCCTTTAAGTTTGAATAACCCTTCTCTATCTTTAGATCTAAACATTCTCTCTCCTAATTTTTTTCTTTCCTCCCATTATAATTAAACGATTATATCTTTCTCGATTCAAATCAATTTTTTACGAATCATATAGCAAATTAAAGGTATTTTTACGACAATTCATATGATATTCATATTAAATATGTTAAATTTAGAAGATTCGCACGAAAATCTTGATTTTATTTTTCAGTTAGTATATGTTCTTCATTATATTTACGTTCAAGATAAAAAATGCATCAATTACGCATAAAAATGTTCTCAAATATCTGTATTTTTTGCATCAAATGATGCGTTCTTAACTTGAATAGTATGCATTTTTATTCTAAAGCATATGCATTTTTATATTCATATTGAGTGCATTTTTTGCATTGATTATATGTCGCGGTTTTATGCTCAAAATATTGCATTTTTTACATCGAATGTATGCATATTATGTTTTATGAACTGCACGAAATAAAATTCTTGAATATATATTTTTCACATTTTACCCTTTTATGCATTGAGTATGTGCAAAATATGCACCGAAAATTGGACGGGATTGGTTTAATCTGAGCCATCGATTTAAATATTTAATAGCTCTGATTTTTTTCATATTTAGCACCGAAAATCCTTTTATCACCTAATCACTACCTATATATATATATATATATATATATATATATATATATATATATATATATATATTATGTGTTCAAATCTTTGCAGCTGTTAAATAAGAATAAATTTGGACCATTAAAGATCAAAATTAACGCATGTGATCAATTTAAGTTCGTCCCAATTTCGGTGCATTATTTGTGTTACCATCTAGCATTCAAGGGCAAAAATGTGAAAATATATATATTCAATAATTTCACTTCGTGCAGTTTATAAAATATAACTAGTATTGCTTCCCACGCGATGCGTGGGAACATTAATTATTTGTATTAAAATAATATTTATTTGATATTTTTTTAAACTAAAATAATATTAATTTTAAAAATGTATTAACTATTAATTTCTATATAATACTTCGAAATACAATATGAAATGATTCATTATTTATATAAAATATTAAAAACTTTTTAATATTTTATATAAATAATAAAAATGGATGAATACAAATTCAAATGATCGTAGAGACTCGACCACATCTCGTGGATCATGCTTTATAATATTTTTAAAAAATATAACTAAAAGGAAATTTAGATCGTGGGGCACTACCCCCTAACTTTATGTTGCCTCTGTCCCCGTGAATAAGTGATATTATATTGACACCCATTTTATTTATTTTTATTAATTTATCAAATTTTATTTTATAATTTTTTGATAAGTGATGGTATACGGTATTCATATTCATAATGTCAATATAATGACAGATGATCTAGAATTCAATAATTTGGGCCATGATTAGAAACTAATAATCTCATCAATATATCAAAAATTACACTTATTTATTAATTGAAAATTGGGTAAAAACTGAATATTAATATTTTAATTTGTTTTTTTAGTTATAGTATTCAGTATAACTAACCTAATTCTTTTTTATCAATTAAATATAAATATTGAAAACCTTTTCTATGCTCACTTTTCCACGAAAAAAATGATTTACGATAATCTATATATATTAAATATAATGTTTATTAGTAAAATGAAATATACTTGATTTCATCAAATATGAATTTCAAAGAAATAAGAATAACACTACATATTAGCCGCCTTATTTCCTTGTATTTACTTAAAAAGTTTCATATCAAAAGGAATAATATGAAATTGGATCCAATTTTCATATTTTTCAAAATAAAATAGAAACATGCACTTTTATTTCAAGGAATACAAAACATTTTATCTACATGCTTTGCTTTCTTTTTTGACAGTATTATTTTTCAAATTTTAATTTATCAAATTATTTGTGACCACTTGAATGATATTTTGATTTTCAATCACATACTTTAAAAATATTTATCTATTGTTTAAATTTTAAAATAAAAAATTTGATGTTAGTTATTCATTACTTGACTACGATAAATTGATGTAATTTAGATTTATATCAAAGCCAATTTTTTAATAAATGATTGAATATTTTTTTAATTTTTATACATGAATATTATTTCCTTAAGTAATAAATATAATATCCTAATTAATTTTTATTGAGATTTGATACAATTTAATTGAAAATAATTAAAAAGAAAAAAAATTTTGATACATTAATACATAACCGTACCAAATATATTAGATTAGTTAAAATAGGATTTTGTTAAATAAGTAATTGACATCTACGATTAGTATCAACATTTATTCTAAGTTCAATCATAATTCAATTAATTTTTTTTTCCATGAATATCATAATTTAATTTTGAATTGATACTCATTCATGAAATAATTACAGCCTTATAATAAAATAAATATCATTTACACAAACATAATTATATGTATTGGAATATAATTTATTCTAAAATAATAAAGCAAAATATTTTATTGAAAGAGAAAAGTAAATAATTTGTACACAACCAGTTTTTTAACTAATAAATATAATCTACCAATTCATATTTATTGAGATATGATCTATCTTCGATTGAATATTCACTAATATATAAACTCGCCATATATTAATCACAAATATCAATTATAAATTAAATCATAAATGTTAATGTAAACAAAAAAGTACATAATACTATTTATAATTATAGAATGTTACACTTATTAATTAAGAAACTAACCAGTTAATTAATGAATAATTAATGCAACTCAAACTTACCTTATTTTGCCTCCAGCCTTACTTTAATATATATATAGATATGTAGGGGTGTAAATGAACCAAACTGTTCGTGAGCTACTCGAATCTTGACTCGATAAAAGCTCGTTCGAGTTCGTTTAATAAAGCCCGTTTATTAAATGAACCAAACTTGAGCATCATGGTATTCGACTCGTGAGCTCGTGAGCAGGCTCGTTAGCTAAAATTTGTAAGAAATATAAAATATTTACTTTTATAATAATAATAATATTTTCATGATTTAAAAGTAACAATAATGATAAATCATTCTAACAATGATAAATCATTCTAATAATGCAAAAAATTTAGAATTTGAGCATGAATATATATTATTTTTGGAATAAATAACTTTTTTTTCAAAATAATAATGAGAATCTTAAATATATTCTAAATTTAGAAAGTTCGTTTAGGCTCGATAAAAGCTCGACAAAGTTAGTGAACATCAAAGTATTCGATAAAAAAGCTCGAAGCTCAATTCAAAACTAAACGAGTCAAACTTGAATACGACACTACTCGACTCGACTCGGTTCGATTAAACCCCTATAGATATGCATACTTTCGGTGTAAAAAATGCAATATTCTAGGCATAAAACTGCAGCATCTAATCAATGCAAAAAATGCACTCAATATGAATACAAAAATGTATATGCTTTAGAATAAAAATGCATCTTATTCAAATTAAGAATGCATCATTTGATGCAAAAAAAAATGCAGATATTTGGGAACATTTTTTAAGCGTAATTGATACATTTTTTATGCTGAACGTAAATATAATGAAAAACATATAACAGTTGAATATAAAATCAAAATTTTCGTGCAAATCTTCTAAATTTAACATATTCAATATGGATACCATATGAATCGTCGTAAAAATGTTAAATTTGATATATGATTCGTAAAAAATAGATTTGAATCGAGAAATATGTAATCATTTGATTATAATGGGAAGAAAGAGAAAATTAGGAGAGTAGATGTTTAGATCTAAAAATGGAGAAGACGGAGACTCAAAATAAAAGGCTAAATTACTAAGATACTCTAATTACCTTATTATCTAATAAATCCTAAATTATCACAACCATTGGATCAATAAAATAAAGGATACAAATTCTTTCCTACTTAACATGGGAAAAAGGATTTATTATATGATCACTACTCTCTCTCTCTATCTCTGTGACACCCCGTATTATTTTAACCCTGTAATAGTTTTTCGGATGTAAAAAGGATTCCCTAGTTATTGAGAAGCTTATAAAATTATTTGATTGGAGAAGCTTATTACTGTGTTGAAGCTAAACTATGTGTTTGAGTTTGGAAATTATTGAAGGAAGAGAATTATTTGATTTGATTATATTAATCTTGAAAGATTATGTTGGAAAATTGAGGATTATTGGAAATTAAAAATTCAATCCCATAACTATATACATAGAGATATGTATGCGTTGATGTTGGAAATTATGTATTATATACATAATTATATGAGGAGTATAAATAGGATATGGATTTATATCATAAGCTTTTGCAGCTTATATTATATCATAGAGAGAGAAAGTGAGAAAGAGAGAGAGACACTTCATTTTCAGAACCCCCCCCCAAAACCGTCACCTTTCCGGCGAGTTTTCGGCCACCCCCGGCTATCATTCGACGAACCACCGGCACCATTCGAAAGCTTATCTCACGAGCTTCGCATTGATATAAAGTAGCCATCGTGAAGTGAAGCGAGGACGGAGATAACCTAGAGAGAAGCGAGGTGGGTTTTGTATTAAGATTTTGAAGGTTTTGAGTTTAATCTTGATAGTTCGCCCATTTAATCGGTATTCTAACGATTGAATCGTGTTCCTGAGGTTGTAGAGAGTCTACGGACGTTGAGAAAACTTAGTTTGGACGCCGGAACCCGTCACCCCCGCCGTCAACCGTGAAAGCTCCAGTGAGTCTCGTTTTCTCCCTAATCATTGCGTATTTCTTGTATCTGTTAGCATATTTGGGGTCCTTGTAGTCTAGGGAGTCTGGAAATGCTATTGCATGTATGATCGGAGTTCGTTTGGTGAGCCACCGGAAGTTGCAGTCGCGGCTGAGAGGGGGTGAAGGAGATGACTCCTGTCGATCGACATGAGGCATGTCGATCGACAGGGAGGTCGATTTGAAATGGTGAAGTCAAACGCTTGTGTCGATCGACACAAAATGTGTCGATCGACACAAGGCCGAGTTGACTGGCAAGCTGACACATTGGTGTCGATCGACATAAAGGTGTGTCGATCAACACAAGGAAGTCGATTTGGGGGTCGACCGAAAGCATGTCGGTCGACAGGAATCGTGTCGACCGACAGGGACCTTCGTCATGTCGTGTCGACTTGTGTTTGTCGACCGAGTCAAGCCTGTGTCGACCAGGGCTGTGTCGACCGACACAGAGCCCTGTCGGTCGACACAGAGGCTTGAATTGTTATGAGTTTTCATTCTGTCCTAGTTCTTTCGAGTCCCGTTTATTTACGCTTAAGATATATTGTCCTAGATATATCGTGCTGACTTGAGAACCTTATTTGACTGTAGGAATTTGAAAGCAAGGAGTGGTCAAGCTCATTCTAGCTAAAGACATCTTATCAAAAGCTGATAACGAGGTGGGAAACTATTTCAAGTATAAAGCAAAATGCGTACTTTACTTTTCAAAAAGGTGTTATAAAATGCTTTGATTTGAAATGAGACTGCTATGCATGTTTTGTGCTATTATATCTGTCCTCTATCGTTTCCCAATGATAAGAGAGAAATACTAATGAGTTTAGAACCAGATTCTCATAACTGCGCTAGAACTCAATTAGTACGTATAGAGTAGCGACTCCATACGATGGGAACTGGAAGATATAAGGTGGAAATTATTATATGTGGATGTGGAATTGTGAATGTGGAGTTGATAAATGTTGAACATTAAACGATCGGGTCTCAAAAGGATATTCTGAGACTAGTGCACTTAGATGACAGTAGGTTGAGTGTGTTTACATTCCTCACTGATCATCGTAACTCGGAAGCCGGCCAACTTCCCGTTACAACACCAAAACAGATATAATAACATACAAATAGCACGCGTGTGAAATAAAATGTTTTAGATAGCGTGGTACATTTCAATAAAACCCCACGTCTATCTGTGTGAGTTGCATAGCATGTTTCCTATATAATGTATGTTTTCGGGCATGTTTCTCATTGGGTACGAAAGTACTCAGCCCCTCGCGTTATTTCTAAAACGTGCAGGTTAAGCAGCATGAATAGAAGTAGCGGGTGTAAGTTGGAGGGGCGAAGATGTTGTTTTGAAAACTAATAGATCCTGTGACATGTATCTTCACATACATGTCACCATCACGCTACACACACGCTGCTACACTCTCTGAACACTCCCTTCCCTTTTTAATGTTTAAAATCCATAAACTTGTTTATGAATTTGACTCGAAGAACTGTTCTCTGTTATTTATCTTTTAATTAAATGAAATCTTCCGCTTATTACTTTTGAAATGTGTTGACAAAA
Organism: Plectranthus barbatus; assembly: GCA_026898455.1. Taxonomy (NCBI): domain Eukaryota; kingdom Viridiplantae; phylum Streptophyta; class Magnoliopsida; order Lamiales; family Lamiaceae; genus Plectranthus; species Plectranthus barbatus. Next base: position 498,667 of record JAPKLW010000160.1, on the reverse strand, counting down.
CCTGAAACATCAATGTAACGTGGCCCCAAATTGGGAAGGTCAGTTGGGGGCGTTACAGAGGTGGTATCAGAGCACAGTTTCAAGTTTTAAAAAGATTTTCGAAATATTTTAAAACTTCGAGTCTTAGAATGTTTTGAAAATCCTTGAGAAGTGATCGCTCATGCTTACACCCTACTTCATCCTGCGCTACCTGAGGTATGTTTTCAAGTCTTAAAGTTTTTTAAGTTTCTAAAGTTTAAAAGTTTCCCTACTTGCAATTTCGGTACGATTTGAAAGCTTTGAATCGTATGAGTCCTTTGAAAGTAATTGAGATTTGAAAAGAAAATGAATTCATTATGGAGTGAAAAGGATGGTTTGATTGAGAAGGTTGAATTTTATGATTTAGCAAGAATGCTAATTTTGTTTGTTGATGAAAATGGTAGGGAAGTTGTGATTTTGGAAGTTGAGAATGTGATGTTTGAGGAATTTTGATGTTGATACGTGGAGAAAATTTTGTGTTTTGGCACCGGTGAGGTGACCACCTGGGAAATGTGATTTAATTATGAAAAGTGCTGTGTTGATATTTAAATAAATTGCAAGTAATCAAACCTCAACGATATGGCTATAGATGTGCTAGATGAACTGAGCTATTTTGAGATGTTATAAGGATGAGTGAGTTAGCATTTATGACTCTAAACTTAGAACTTCAACGTGTAGTTGGAAATTGAAAATTTATGTGGACTGAAAAATTCAGTAATTGTGTGAGTGTGCAAAATGCATGAGAGTAGTTGGGATTAAGTGTGCAGAATGCACAAGGAGCCTGGCATGTAGTCGAGACTTGAGTGAGTGCGTTTTGGCGCGAGGATTCGTTTAGACCCTCGGCATGGTGTATTGAAGGCCAGCAGATGACCCGAGACACCGAGTTGCGCGTATTGATGTTATGTTGCCTCGGACTGATCGTTTATTGTTTTGCCGTGACAGATGAGCCCTAGAAGTGCTGCTTTTCGCTTTAGGAACGCCACCCCCTTTGAGGAGGAGAACTTGTCTGGCACTTTAGCGGAGTTTTGGAGCTTATGGAGACAGGCTAGAGGGCAGGGCATTAATGATGCAGAGGCGGTGGAGAGGACCACAGAGCTGATGCCTTCTAGGTGGACCACTCGGACTTTGGAGCTAGCCAGAGCCCACCGTAACCAGAGTACGGGTATCCGAGGAAGTTATCCAAAGTTCATGGCAGCACTGATTCAGGAGGTAGTTTTAGTTGAGGGTGCGTCACCATCATCCTCGTGGAGCACGCAGGCGTCAGCGACAGGTGAGGCGCTGCAGTCAGGACCTAGACGTGCCTCTTCTTCCATAGCACAGATGTTGATACCATCCGAGCATCGATTAGGAGGATCAGTCGGGCCTCATTTTGATCCGGTAGGATCTTCAGGCTTTGTGGACTACCAGGCAGCATTGCAGCAATCATCGCCGCAGTGGACACCGGCCTTGCCACCAGCACCATCCACGGCATTAGATGCACATGCATCCACGTCACACCCGAGGTTACGCCCTATACCGAGTACGCCCGTGGCGGCTTATGCGCAGACCCAGCAGGGGTCACAGCAGGGATCACAGCATGGGTCATATCAGGGAGGATCGTATGATCCTTACGCATGGTGTGACTTCGCTACCGCCTCAGTTCAGTACCCACCACTGCAGCAGGATCCGACTTTGCTTTATGGGTGTCAGGATATACCTGCACCATCAGTTCAGCAGCCGCAGCAGGATCTAGGAGGACCTAGCGGAGTTCAGTCGGTTCACGATCATGACATGGAGGACGGCGAGATGTGGCTGAGGCAGACTACTAGCAGGTACGAGGATATGTTCGGGGGTCATGGGATCGTCTATAGCCAGGGGACGCGGCAGGCACCCATTTGTCTATCTAGCGACACGGAGAGCAGTCATGAGAGGAGGAGGACCGCTCAGGATCGGGGTAAGATGCCGATGGAGAGAGAGGATGATGAGAAGGAGGAGGACCCTTCTGAGGGATCCGACTGAGAGTTGTGTGGAGTTAGCGGACTGATTCGTTCCAGATTTGGACATTTGATTTCTATTGTTGTACTTTATTTATGATTATGTTGTGGATGGAGACTGAGATTTGATTATTGCTGAACCTTATTTTCTTGTACCGGTGACTTGATTTATACCGGATGTGTGTCATGTGAGACTGTGTGGAGCATTTGATGATTATTGTATGGAACCTTTTGAGTTTTGAATGATGATATGGGTTGTTTACGAGCTTTGAGTGAGTATGGAATGGGAGAAATGACTCCAGGATGTGTTGAGTATTATCAATTGAGTGTATTATGAAATTACTAAATAAGTTTTGTTGCAGAATAGTAATGGAATTCATCGATCAAGGTCGAGGAAGAGGTAGACGCCGAGGTAGAGGCCGAGGCAGAGGAAGAGGTAGAAGCCAGAGAGGCCGAGGTCGCGGAAGGGCTATTCCACAACCTGCATATGATGAACCACTCTGGGAAGAGGATCCCGTCTATCAGGGCCATGAGAATATTGAAATTTTATCGGACGGAGAGAGTGCTGCGGGGCAGCAAGGACAAAATCAGCCACCTCAGGGAATTGTACCAGAAATTCCATTAGCTATGTGGGTGGAGACATTTAGAAAGCAGCACCCACCCACTTTTGACGGAACAGGAGGGCCTTCAGCTGCAGAGGACTGGATAAGAGAGCTTGAGAAGATATTCAAGCATATGAGATGCTCGGAAGATGAGAAGATAAACTGCATGTCTTATCAGCTCAAGGGAAAAGCAGATAGGTGGTGGGAGACCTATGCCAAGTCTATTGCTCCAGCGCAGAGGGATAACATCAGCTGGGAGGAATTCAAAGAAGCTTTCTTTGAAAAGTACGTTCCGAAACAGTACCGGAAGGAGAGAATGGTGGAGTTCTTTTTGTTTGAGCAGGGCAAGTTGACCATGGAAGAATATGACACCAAGTTTGGTGAGTTACTACAGATGGCGCCGCATCTAGCAGACACGCCACAAAAGATGGCAGAAAAGTTCAGAGACGGATTGTGTGAGGAAATTCGCACACAACTAGCAACCATGAAAGGGTTGAGTTACCAGGAGCTATTGAGTCATGCCTTGGACATAGAAGCGTCCAAAAATATGAAGAAGATGCCCGCATGGGAAGCGCAGGAGGCGCAGGCTTCAGGCTCGAATCAGAAGAGGAAGTTCGAGGAGCCGTCGAGGCAATTCATGCAAGGTCAAGGCAATCAGAAGCGCCACGACCAAGGCAGGCCGCAGAATTTTCAAGGAAGGCCGGATCATCAGAATTTCCAGAGGTTTAATCCTCATAAGGCCCAAAGAAGAGATCAGGTCGGACCACCGAACTGCCAGAGGTGTGGCAGAAGGCATTTTGGGAACTGCCAGGGAAATGCTGGCAGATGCTTCAACTGTGGAGGGCAAGGTCATTTTGCCAACAACTGCACTACGCCGCCAGCACAAGGAGGCAATCGCCAGAACTTCCAGAGGCCGGCAAACCAACACCTAAGGTGTAAGATTCGAGTCTACAATCAACAACGTGTGTTGTTATTTAATTCGCAGGACCGTTCTAAGGGTATCAAAATAAATACAATTAAATAAACCATGCGAATCCTATGCATGCTCCTACAAAATTAATTGCATAGGATGGATAAGGGATTATACCTTTCTTCAATCGTTTGATCTACAGATCTAGATCGGAGAATTAACGATGAAGCTAAATCTGAAGCGGAATGGAACTCCTTCTTTGATTGTGTTCCTACAGATCTGATCTTCTGATCTGTTCCCTTGCTCCTTGGAAATTTGGTGAGGATTATCCACCAAGTTGAATCAGAAAGCCGGAGGATTCGATCAGAAAAATCCTCCTTCTGATCGCCCAAAAAGTCGCCCCTCTCTCTCAATATTCTAAGTGAATATTAATTGTATACTGTGGTGGCTACGATCTGATCTTGAGAGATGGAGACTATTTATAGTGTTAGGGTTTTGAGAAACCCTAACTCTAACTGGGCTTGAGCAGTGTGTGGGCCAGACCAGGGATCAAATGCAAATAATAAAGTGGGCCCTCTTTATTAATTAATCCTTCCTTGTTCAACCCAGAACATAATTAATTAATAAAACATTGTTTTAACCTTCACCACGGTAACAATGTTGACTCGCCCCTTTATTACCACGTTACTAGGAACGGGTTGCATTAAACTAACATGATCCACATATTTAAGGTTTTAGACATTCATTAATTAATTTGGTCTATGACAATTAACCACAATTAATTAATATCTTATTTCCTGATTAATACCACTCACCCCTTTTCTCTTATGCTTGAACAAATCATTCAGCTTGCAGGACTTAGCATAAAGAACCTTGTGAGCTCATCAGGGAATGTCACCATCCTGAAACGGATATGCTTACCCATACATCCAGCCTAAGCAGACCCCACACAAATTACCAACACCCAAGATGCAGATATGAGAGTACATGTAAGACTCGCCATCCTAGCAAATCAAGGTGTAGTCAACTCATGTGTGCCCCTTATCCTTCAGTAGGGTTTAAGATCATAGGAAGTATATTAGGGATCTGGCTCATTCATATGTCAATGAGAATGGCACATCCCACTGTTGATCCCATCAATACATAAATATGTACCGACACATCAAGTAGCTAGGATAAGCCCACTTATAAACCGATGTGCCGCAGCTTAGACCGACAGCCTATCCAGGGACCGTCTCAGCTGTGATACTGTTTATATCTCGCTAGGTCAAACGAACCATATGATCCTCTGTGATCTACAACACACCATATGGTCATCCCTATCTACGAGATAAAAGGATATTATAGTTCGTCGTATGTTCACATTTATCAGATAGCGAGATTTGTTGATGCAACACATAAATGAAGGCCAACATACAAAACACTTAATCATTTATGCTTTCTGTATACAATCCCAACAATCTCCCACTTATACTCAAAGCATAATACCATTACTTTTACAGAGTATTAAGTGTGTCTGTTCAATCTAGCTATTACAAAATGGACATAAGATGCCCATCCTCAGATATTCAATCCAAGAGCACGAACGTGTTCCTCATAGATCTTCTGAGGCAATCCTTTTGTAAACGGATCAGCTAGATTCTCCTTCGTATCAATCTTTTGAACTAGCACATCGCCTCTCGCCACAATCTCTCGTATGATGTGGTACTTTCTCTCAATGTGTTTTGAAGCCTTGTGAGTTCTGGGTCCCTCGAGTTTGCCACTGCACCTGCATCACTGTGATTGCCTTAGGCAAACTCGGAATGATATCCAACTCAAGGAGGAAGTTCCGAAACCATACAGCTTCCTTTGCTGCCTCTGAAGCTGCTACATATTCAGCTTCCATGGTGGAGTCTGCGATGCATTTCTGCTTCGCACTCCTCCAAGACACAGCTCCTCCTCCCAAGGTAAACACATATCCAGAGGTCGATCTCTTCTCATCTTGATCCGCCCGGAAATCCAAATCCGTGTACCCAACAGGACACAAGTTCTCACTCTGATAAATGAGACATAAGTCTCGTGTTCTCTTCAGATATTTGAGAATGTGTTTCACCGCATTCCAATGCGCCTGCCCGGGATTGGACTGATATCTTGCCGCTATGCCTACAGCATAGCAGATATCTGGCCTCGTGCAAAGCATAGCATACATGAGACTTCCCACTGCCGAAGCATATGGTACTTTAGACATCTCATTCTTTTCTTTCTCTGTCACAGGACACTGTGACCTTGAAAGACGTATTCCATGACGATAAGGTAAAAGACCTTTCTTGGAATCTTCCATGCTAAAACGAGCCAACACAGTATCAATGTAAGCACCCTGGGATAAGCTCAACATCCTTTTCCTACGATTACGTAGGACTTTGATCCCAAGGATGTAACCAGCATTACCCAGATCTTTCATCTGAAACGTTCGGATAACCAACCTTTTATGCCTGATAACACCTCCACATTGTCTCCAAATAGGAGAATGTCATCTACATAAAGTGCAAGAAAAACCACACTTCCACTGACACATAAACGGTACACACAACTTTTGTTTTCGCATTGTGCAAATCCATAGGATTTGATCACATCATCGAAACTCTTGTTCCATGACCTTGAAGCTTGCTTAAGTCCATATAAGGACTTCTTGAGCTTCCAGACAAGATGCTCTTGATCAGTCTGCACATATCCCTCTGGTTGTTGCATATAGATGTCACGACCTTCCTCAAGGTACCCGTTCAAGAACGCGGTTTTGACATCCATTTGCCAGATCTCAAGATCCATATGTGCTGCTATGGACAGAAGTGTCCGAATGGATTTTAACATAGCAACTGGTGAGAAGGTTTCATCATAGTCAATACCTTCCTTTTGACTATAACCTTTTGCCAACAGTCTGGCCTTAAATGCCGTTATGTTACCACTTGAATCCTTCTTTCTCTTGTATACCCACTTGCTGCCTATGGCTCGAAAGCCATCTGGCAGCAAGGATTTCTGGTATACATCCATAGCTGTAATTGATTCTATTTCAGAATCCATGGCCTTTCGCCACTGATCAGCATTCTTGTCATTCATAGCTTCGTCGTATGTCCATGGGTCGGTATCATTCAGTCCGTTTTCAGGGATCAAGTTCGAAGACTCTCCCACGAACATATACCGCTCAGGTTGTCTAGGCAACCTCCCACTACGACGAGGCCCCTTTAATGTGTCTGTGTTTGGTGCATTCACTTGTGATTCACCAACTTGCACAGGCGGCCATGCACCTGGTTCCATACTCGACTCAGGTATGCTCAGGCTGCCACGGGGTTCTCCTGATGGATTTGAATTGTTCTCTTCAATTTCTTGAAGTACAATTTCGCTCTTGGTCTTGTGGTTTCTTATGAATTCATCTTCCAGAAATCTTGCGTTGGTACTCACAACGACTTTCTGATCTTCTGGATCATAAAAGAAACCACCCTTTGTTTGCTTGGGATAGCCTACAAACAGCATTAACTTGGATCTTCCTTCCAACTTGTCAGCTTCCTTATTCAGCACGTATGCTGGACAACCCCATACTTTCAGCCTAGATAAATCAGGCTTTCGCCCATACCAGAGCTCTATGGGAGTTTTAGGTACTGACTTGGAAGGAACCATTCTAAGTAAGAATGCTGCTGTTTCTAGCGCATATCCCCAAAAGGAAATAGGTAAGCTGGCATAGCTCATCATTGATCTAACTATTTCCAACAGAGTTCTGTTCCTTCTGTCTGCTACACCATTCTGCTGAGGGGTGCCAGGTGCAGTCCATTGGGAAGTAATCCCTTGATCTGCCAGATACTGCAGAAACTCATTGCTGAGGTACTCCCCACCACGATCGGATCGTAGTGTCTTTATGGTCTTGTTTAATTTCTTCTCTACCTCAGCCTTAAACTCCTTGAATTTCTCAAGGCATTCAGACTTATAGTGAAGTAAATAAACATATCCATATCTGGAGTAGTCATCTATGAAGGTGACAAAGTATCTGTGCCCACTACGGGCTTGTGTTGACATAGGTCCACACAGATCAGAGTGGATGAGGTCCAACAAATCATTTGCTCGAGACTCACTTGCCTTGAAAGGCCTGGTCGTCATCTTGCCCTCTATACAAGACTCACAAACTCTATGTGGAACCACTTGGATTGGGTCCATAATTCCACAATCAACGAGTTTCTTGATTCTTTTAAGATTGACATGACCGAGTCTCAAGTGCCAAAGATATGTTATATCCTCACTTGAAGAAAACTTTCTTTTCTGTTGATTAGACAAATTATATGCCTCTTTCACTGTTTGTTTGTTTGAACATGTAATAACATAAAGAGAATCTTTCAGTAACCCATGACAGATAACATCGTCATTTCTCATGATAGAGACATCTCTACCAAAAATAACAGAAAATCCATCAATAAAAAGTTTGGAAACTGAAATCAAGTTTCGCCGAAAAGACGGCACAAACAAAACATATCTTAGTGTTAAAACATTATTCTCAAAACGTAAAGTAACATCTCCAATTGTTGTAGCTGAGACTCTAGCAGGATTTCCCATGGAGATGGTAACCTCGCCATCTTCAAGCTCTCTAGTCAGCTCGAACCCCTGCATAGAGTAACAAACATGATCAGTAGCTCCAGTATCCACTATCCACGAATGGATAGAAACCGTTGCTAAACATGTTTCAATGACTAGTGCAGAAGATGACGTACCTTGTCCCTTGGTGACAAACACCGGACAATTTACTTCACAGTGACCTTTCCTTTTGCATGCAGAACAGACCTTCCTCTTGTAAACCTTGCCTCCAAATCTTTCTATAGCAACCTCACCAGTCGACTCCTTCATGCTCACATCTTTCTCACTAGGAAGTGGAAAGTGATAGTCAAGCACAACAGCAGACAAGGAATCATTGATCCCTTGAGCAGCCTCCAAGAAGCTGACCAACTGATCAAGAGTAAACACCTTGTCTTCGACTATGGAAGTGAAGTCATAGAAAGATTCTGGAAGGGAGTCGTATATGATATCAGTGAATAACTGATCATTCATATTTCCACCAAATAAGATATAAAATCTTCTGAGGTTATCCATGTGCAACACATGCTCCCTTACATTACCACCTTGTGCCAGCTTACAGTTCACCATTCTCATTATGAACTTGGCACTGGCAGTCTGTCCTAGCCTACCATAAGTCATAATCAGATCTCTCCAAATCTCAACCGCGTCAGTACAATACTGATACTTGAGTTGGAGCTCCTCAACCATGGATGACCTGAGCATTGATAATAACTTATCGTTGCTCGCCATCCACTTTTCAAAGGAGTTCCTAGAGTAATCTGAAGACCCAATGACAGGTACAGCCGGACGAGGCACAAGTAACACAAAAACAGTCTGCGTAGCAAACATGCATCGCTCCATGAGCCATTTCCATTCCAGGAAATTCGAACCCTCCAAGGGATTTTGTGCCAAAATACGAATAATAATAGACATATCTGAAAATGAATAAATAAATAAATTAAGAACATACAACAGAACGATTGAAACAAATATGCATAGTAACCTTTAGATAAAACAGTACAATTTGTTTCCTCCAATTGCCCAAGCTAATTCACCGCAAGCTACTGGAGTAGACGTTTACGGCAAACGCTCAACCAGACCAAAATGATCCTTTAATTTCTTGACATGCTAGGTATCTTAAGCAAAAGAAATTAATATTGGAGATAACTTAGACCATGTTCACCTTTCTTGAGCAGGGATCTCATGCATGAGTTGTGCTCAGGCAACATCTAAGCCAAAATAACCACAATCCTAACTCCGGATGTTCAGGGTTATTTAGTATAGTGCTAAACCCTACACCGCATGCCCCTTACATCCTTTGTTATCTCATTTAGTTCAATCTTAGATCGGTGAAAGTTGTCTCAATGCAAGCTACTGAAGTAGACGTTTGCTCAGAGGCTCCCACTTCTCATCTCAAACTAAATGTTTTATTTAGAAACCCCATCGCATTAGAACCAGTAATTTATTTCTAACGCAAGCTACTGAAGTAGACGTTTACGCTTCGAAATGCATTATCCAGCTTAGTATTTTTAATTCTAAAGGTTTCATGCGCACACATTATTTTATGTTCCCATAAATTACGTCAACCCAAAATTCCATCATAAATTAATATGAATCCGGAATTTATAGACATAATTTAAAACATAAAATAAATCACATAAGACATGCTCAAAAATTTAAATAATTGCAACATGCTTATTAAAGTAAATAATTAAAGCAAATAGGCATGCTTTCCTATTATTTACTAGTGCGCACATAATAAATCACATCATACGAGAATTAATTAAATAAACAAATAAAATTCTCTTGGCCCCTCAGATGCGATTACAAATTAAATCCTATCTATTACAAGGCTTTAATTTTAATACAGATCTTCAGACTTGGGCTCCCACTGAAAAACTGCAAACCGGGCTGCATAGTGGGCCAGAACTAGGGTTCACAACTGGACCGGGCCGCCTCCGGGCTGGGGAGCCCGAAAACAGGCCCGATTGTACAAACCCTAGGGTTTGTTGGAAACCCTAGCCTCCAACCACCTTCCAGCCACCGCCGCCGCCACAGACCGCCGCAGCCGAGCTGCCCCCGCCAACCACCACCTTCGCGCACCGTCGCCGACCATGGGCCATCGCCGGTCGCGCCTGGAACTACCGAGAGCCGCTGCTGCGCGAGAGGGAAGCGAGGCGCAGCTCGCTGCTGCTGCACAGCGCCGCGCGCCTCCTGCGCGCGGCCCCCTTGCCGTCAACTGTCGCCTCCTTCTTCGTGGGGAACGTCGGAGGGAGCGCGGGGAAGGATGCCGGCGAGCAAACCCATCAGGGCGCGGCCCAGCCGTGCGCGACACAAACCCTAGGGTTTGCTGCCGTGCGCCACCGCCACCCTCGCTCTAGGGCTCCGCCGCGAGCCTCTACACCTTGGCCGCTGCTGCTGGGCACCGGAGATCCTCCCGCGGTTGTCGAAGGACGCGCGTGCGCCGGTGGGGAGCAGCCCAGCCGCGCGCAGGGCAAACCCTAAGGGTTTGTCGCCGCGCGCCGCCACTTCCCTGCCTGCGCCGCCGTCACCGTTCGTCGCCGCCGCCGGCTGAGTGTGGTGGGTGGTAGAGGGCTGAACCCTAGCCGTCGTGCCTCTTGTTCTTCGTTCTTCTCTTCTCGTTCTTTCTTCCGGATTTCAGATTTGAAAAATAAAAAAAAATACAAATAGATCTAATCTATTACATTGATTTTTCCCTATCAAATCTAACCACGGATTTTCTCGTGGTAAAAACAAATCCAAAAACGAGAAGGCCACGAGAACAAAAAAAAATTCACAACGATTCAAATCCATCCATGAACATACAAATTCATTTAATTGAATTTATTAAGGACAGAGCCTAAGAACTGGAACCTCGCTCTGATACCAATTGTAGGATTCGAGTCTACAATCAACAACGTGTGTTGTTATTTAATTCGCAGGACCGTTCTTAGGGTATCAAAATATATACAATTAAATAAACCATGCGAATCCTATGCATGCTCCTACAAAATTAATTGCATAGGATGGATAAGGGATTATACCTTTCTTCAATCGTTTGATCTACAGATCTAGATCGGAGAATTAACGATGAAGCTAGATCTGAAGCGGAATGGAACTCCTTCTTTGATTGTGTTCCTACAGATCTGATCTTCTGATCTGTTCCCTTGCTCCTTGGAAATCTGGTGAGGATTATCCACCAAGTTGAATCAGAAAACCGGAGGATTCGATCAGAAAAATCCTCCTTCTGATCGCCCAAAAAGTCGCCCCTCTCTCTCAATATTCTAAGTGAATATTAACTGTATACTGTGGTGGCTACGATCTGATCTTGAGAGATGGAGACTATTTATAGTGTTAGGGTTTTGAGAAACCCTAACTCTAACTGGGCTTGAGCAGTGTGTGGGCCAGCCCAGGGATCAAATGCAAATAATAAAGTGGGCCCTCTTTATTAATTAATCCTTCCTTGTTCAACCCAGAACATAATTAATTAATAAAATATTGTTTTAACCTTCACCACGGTAACAATGTTGACTCGCCCCTTTATTACCACGTTACTAGGAACGGGTTGCATTAAACTAACATGATCCACATATTTAAGGTTTTAGACATTCATTAATTAATTTGGTCTATGACAATTAACCACAATTAATTAATATCTTATTTCCTGATTAATACCACTCACCTCTTTTCTCTTATGCTTGAACAAATCATTCAGCCTGCAGGACTTAGCATAAAGAACCTTGTGAGCTCATCAGGGAATGTCA
>JAPKLW010000160.1:447358-476828 GCA_026898455.1 Plectranthus barbatus | reverse complement strand
ACATACTTCCTAGGACTCCAGGTCCAGCAGTCAGCTGATGGTATTTTCATTAATCAGCGGAAGTATACCAAGGACATAATTCAGAAATATTGCCCAGAGAAAACTAAGTCCCTAAGGATACCGATGAGCACCAGTTGTCAGATATTTCTCGATAAACAAGGTGAATCAGTTGATCCTACCGTTTACCGAGGAATTATTGGATCACTTCTCTATCTCACTGCCAGCAGACCCGACATTTCATACTCAGTCGGAGTGTGTGCCAGATTTCAAGCCAATCCGAAAAGGTCACACATGGAAGCTGCAAAGAGGATAGTGAAATATCTGAAAGGGACTGAATCTCTTGGAATATGGTATCCCAAGAATGATGAGCTTACACTCATTGGATATTCAGATTCAGATTTTGCTGGATGCCGTATAGATCGAAAGAGTACCAGTGGTACGTGTCAGTTTCTAGGACACAAGCTAATCAGTTGGTTTAGCAAGAAGCAGCACTCAGTTGCTACATCCACCACTGAGGCTGAGTATGTTGCCGCTGCCAGTTGCTGTGCTCAAATTATTTGGATCAAGCAACAACTGGAGGATTATGAAGTGGACACTGGCTGTGTTCCAATCTATTGCGACAACAACAGCGCTATGTGCATCACGAAGAATCCGGTTCATCATTCTAGAACCAAGCACATAGACATTCGACATCACTTCATACGTGATCATGTCGAGAAGAAGGATGTCAGCGTGGACTACATCAGAACTGAAGATCAACTGGCTGACATCTTCACCAAACCCCTTCCAGAAGCAAGATTTAAGGAGTTGTGCATCAAACTCGGTCTTATGGAGATTGATGTGAGCTCCAATGATGAGGAAGAATGAGTCCCAGCCTCATTCTATTCTTGATCTTCTGGAGGATGCTGATTACGACTAAGTCCAAGCTCTTAGTTGTTTTTATTTAAGTGGTATCTCAAGCTCACTGATGGTTCCTACTGGCGGAACTTATCCCTTAATTGTCTAAGGAAATGAGTCCCAGCTCTCATTCCGAAGTTGCCAGCACAAACCATCAGTTGAAGCGAAATTGGGTCCCAGCTCCCAATTTCAAGCGATGATGAGGAGTGGATTTCTTGGAGAGAAGATTATGCGGAATAAAATTGAGTCCAAGCTCTCAATTTTTACTATCTTTCAAGTTGCCAGCAGATAACTGATGGAATTTCCGCGACTGGCGAAAATTGAGTCCAAGCTCTCAATGTGTCTAAGTAAGCCAGCACCAGTATGAGTATCAGTTGCCAACTGATAAAGAAGCCAACCAGTTAGGGGGAAGTATGCGACTGGTATATGCTACTGATGACCAGTTATGCCAGCTGTCTCAGAAAAGGCGGGATCGTTCAAATCCAAGTAGCGTGTAAAGTCCTCAGAATTTAATATGGCATTTAATGTGCACAGTGTCTGCGCAGTCCGACGCTTGGTTGCCACCAATCGCTGTGTGCCACATCAGCTCCACGTCGTGGCGCCTGTCAGCACGACCGCGCACGTCACCACAGGGAACCGGGCCTGCTGATGACCGTCGATCCTCGCTTGCTGGGCGTTGATCCTGGACGTCTGATCCTGCATGGCCCGAGTATAAATACCCGATCACTTCCTTCGGGTTAACCTTTATGTTTCCCTACTTTCAGAACCCTAATATCTTTCAAAATTCTCTCATCTTCCCTTGAAATTTTCTGAACCTTGAATCTTTCTGAAGTCATGGCATCATCTTCTCAACCTCCAGCTGATAACCCTCCATCTACATCTACATCATCCTCGTCTGGTTCACCAGACCTACCAGTCGCTGAAGCTCATATGCCTACGTATACTGGCATAGTGAAGATCGAAGATATCGATTACACCTATCCGTTCGCCCGACTGGTTCAGTTGAACAGGCCGGCGACCAGGCGACAGCTCTCTAACGCGCAGATTAGGACTGCACAGGTTCAGAAGGAGAAGATTCTGAACGCGAAGCTAGCCCTAAAGCATCATGGGCCGGAGCTGATGGAGATGGTCGACCACGAGCAGCTCCGCCAGTACTTGACGGCGAAACCCGAAACTTTCCATCCACACATGGTAGCCGAGTTCTACGCTCGGGCCGTGATAGCTGACGGCAGGAAGTCTTTCACAACTTCCGTTTTTGGTCACCTGATCACCGTCACCGCCGATTACCTCGCCGATCTGTTCGGGCTGAGGAATGAAGGTATGGAGATAGCCTCGTATTATCAGAATAATACAGACGAGTTCAGGAGGAGATGGGCGGAGTGGAAGAAGGCGGAGGTGACTGAGTTCCGTACTGGAATGAGGAAGTCAGAAATGGAAGAATATTGGCAGATGGTATGCGACATTGTGGTGCGCATGCTGCAATGTGAGGTCGGATCGTACGCCGAGCTGAGCCTGCGCAAGTTTTCAGTGATGTGTGCGCTTGTCGACGGGGTTGAGGGCAACTGGGCTGAATTCTTCTTCGGCCGGTTGCTGGAAAATGTAGACAGAAACATCACTGTTCCGACTGACGGCAGGTTTGCTCACGCCGTATCCTTCGGGCTGAGGATCAGCCACATCCTGGAGATGGAATTGGGTGATGGCGTGGATCAGGGGGAACAGCTGGTTGGTTCCGATTTCATACCAGCCACGAAGGCGATGCTGCCTCGCCCAGATTACAAGAAGCCACGCAGGCTGAAAGGGAAGTCAGCAGTGGACTCTGCTGAGGCCGTTTCTGAGGAGGACTCAGAAGACCTGGGAGAGCAAGTGCCAGCTGTGGCTCTCCCACTGACTGATGAGGCTAGGGCTGAGCTGAAGAGAAAGCGCGAGCTCGAGTCCCTATTTGTCTCGATGGAGGACGCGGTGGCTGAGGCAACTGGCATACATCCTCAAGAACTAGCGCCAGTGCCAGCTCCCAAGCCCCGATCAAGCAAGAAGCAGAAGACTCACCAGTACCAGCAGCCTCCGCAAGCTGTTGCTTATGAACCAGCATCCGGGAAAATCTCAATACCAGTCAAGAAGTCCGTTCTTGGACTGACTGAGGAGGAGACCATAGAGAGGATGACCCGGAAGCGAAAGAGGGTTCAAACAAGAGCTCAGAAGCTGGTGGAGCAGGCCAAGAAGGAGCAACAAGCCTCCATTGTGAGAAAAAAACAGGCCCAGGCAAGGTTGAAGGCCTTGGCCGACCAGCGAAGAAGAGAGGCTGAGCTGGCAGCCCGCGATGAAGCCTTTGCAAAGGTGCAGGCTGAGCATGAAGCCAGACGTCAGGCGCAACTGGCGGAGCAGGTGCACCAGGTGGCCAAAGGCAAATGGGAAGTTGCCCCAACTACAAGTGCAAGGCCACCAGCACCAGCTCGAGGCCAGATCCTCTCAGACGAATCATTCACGCGCCTGATGGTCATGGGTGCTGAAGAGGATGTACTATCCCTTGTGGATAAGTACCAGGAGGAGGAGGAGGTCGCTGAAGTCCCTCCACCCGCGCAAGGGGGTGGTGGAGGTGAAGAAGACCCACTGGCCGCGCACGGGGGTGCCAGTGGAGGAGTTGAGGAGCGGGCGACCACCCCGGAAAAACTGGCGAGTTTTTCAGACATGAGCTCAGATTCTGAGGATGCAGAGGAGCCAAGGGCTGAGGAGCCGGAGCAGGCGGCAGCTGAGGAGGTTATACATTACTCCATGGTGCAGAGGATGGAGCCAAGGGATCTGTTCCCAGACCTTGATGATAAGGCTCGTCGTCCTGCCAGTCGCCCCCGATCTACAGATGCCTCGACATCAACTTCCGGGCGACCAGCAGCATCCTCTACATCACCAGCTAGGCGTGCACGTACTGAAAGGCGACCTTACATGCTCTGCATCCAAGAGCATCAACTGATTGATGAGGATACCTTCCAGTCGCGAGTGACAGGGGTACATCGGTGGGAGCACCGCGGGGACATGGCATTTCTAAATTCACGAGTGCCTGAGCCTTCAGCATTCAACATCATCCCCATCAGCGGACTCCCCCACCAGTCGGTATACGCTTCGAGGATCTCTGACTGGTGTCTGCCCTTGCAGCCGATGGAGTACTTCAATTCCACTCTCTATGAGTATGCTGAAAACATCACGGCGGAGGTGGAGAATGCCGTCAACGACGAAATGATATCCAGCTACCGAAGACTCTGGAGGGTGGATCCGGAACTATGTCTGGAGTTCCGGAGGTGGAGGATTTTCGATCGATGCCAGCGCCTGCTGACAGTGGAGAAGCGGGCGGTCCTCTATGCCAGGCTGGGTCTTGGCTACTGGAGAGCGGAGGAGGAGTGGGCTCATGCCTTCATGGGCACTGATCCTGAATGCCCCCAGCAGCTGTCTACGAGGAGGATCAGGCGCCGCTTGCGGAAAATCGCTGAGTATAGGCAGCTGACTGGAAGCTCCGGCCTCCCGCCACTGAAAAAGATCAAGTTACCTTTCCTCCAGTTTCGAGTCACCAGTCGGGGGTACCAGCTGACGTACGCGCTCCGTCGCCTCAAAGTGCTGGTTACCCTCCCAAGGATCCCTCCCTACCATGCTATATTGTTCGACATGGCTGCCTGCGCTCTGCTGGTAGACCACTTAGTAGAGGAGGATCCCTCTCGTGGTTGGTGGCTGACCCTTGGCGTCCCCCCTGTTCCTATTGTCTCGGGCGATCTCGTCCCTACTCACATGGACTGGCAAGTGGTGGAATTCACAGCCCCAACAGTTGTTTCTGAACAAGTCCAGCCAGCTCCAGCAGCAGTGCCAGTAGTGGAGCCGGCAGAAGCAGCAGTCGAGATACCAGCAGAGGAACCAGCTGCAACAGCAGTACCAGCGGAGGAGCCAGCCCCGATGGAGATATCAGCTGAATCTGAACCAGCAATGGCTCCTTCCGCAACTGATGTGCCTTCCTCTTCCATGGAAGTATCAGCGCAGCCAATCTCCGAGATCCATCCTCCTGCGCAGCTTCTTGCACTCATTGATGACAGGATGGATCAGCGCTTCGCCAGCTTCCGAACTGAAATGACTCAACAAATGGAGTCTGTAACCGCTGGAGTGTCCTCCTTTTTGGCGCGGATCCAAGAGGGGGAAAGTACGCGAGCACGTGCTGAGGCAGAGAGAGCTCGTCTTGCTGAAGAGGAAAGGAGAATTGCTGCTGAGGAAAGGGAGAAGAGCAGACAAGATATGGCAGCGCTCACTGAGATCCTGAGGTCGCTCACAAGCAGAACTCAATCACCAGGATCATCTTCTCAGCCATAGTCTTGTTTCTCCATTTTTTGTTGTAAGTAAATGTATCTAGACTAGTCAGTCATCTTTTCTGTACTTGTAATAGCCACATCATTAATGAAAGGATTACTGACAAGTTGATGACAATCTCTCATTGTCCAACAATTGTCTAAGTATTTACTTACCAGCTGAACTTACACATTCAGTGTAATCAGCACCAGCACTCTTTTACTTGTCTTTGCTCTGATCTCAATTTTCATATTTTAAACGAGCAATATCTCTCTTAGTTTGAGGGGGAAGATTTAGTTAGAGCTGATGTGAGGAAGTGGTTTCATGGGTTTAGATCTGATAGGCTTATTTGTAAAACCCTGAAATCTTCTGTAACTTTCCTCATCAGCTGAGTGCTCGCTGGTTAGGCTTTGATCGCACCAAAAAGGGGGAAATTGTTGGGAAATTTGGCTAAGTTTCCTTTCCCCAGTAGCTACTTGTTTAGATTCTTGTTTTGGTGTTTTGGTGGATCAAATCCTAAGTCCTACCAGCGTCAGTTTGTCTCTATAATAGCTCTAGTCTCAAATGTAAAGTCCTGTTTAGGTCTTTTGAGTTGTAAGTCGCAGCTGATCAAGACTCATGCTGGCACTGTTCACCAGCATGAGAAGTGCTTACCACTGGTTACTGTTCACCAGTTTGAAAAGTCTCATCCGAAGGCGGCTGACAAAGACTCGTGCTGACACTGTTCATCAGCATGAGAAAGAGCTAATGACTGGTTACTGTTCACCAGTTGGGAAGGATTTCACCAGCAGGCGGCTGACAAATCCTACCAGCAGAATACGTGTTCTCACTGACACTATTCACCAGCGGTGAAACCACCAGTCATGGGAGATTCCAAGAGTTAACATCAGACATATTGGTAGACTTAGATTGTGCCAGCGCAAGTCACCAGCAGAGACTGCCAGCACAAGATCACCAGAATGATCTACCAGTCGGATGTTACCAGCAGAATTCCAGATTCTCTCTTCCAGAGTCTTAGAGACAAAAAGAAGATTCGTCTGAGGAATAAACTGACAAAGTATGACTTTAAGGGAGGATACCTTAAAGTCTATCAGTTCAAGACACCAGTTCAGATTCCTCGTACTGACGAATAGTGCCGTTCTGACATAAAGAGATCAATGTCAGATAAAGTGGACAAAAGCATGGTGCTTTCCAGAAATTCCTACCTGCCGCCGTCTGAAGGACATGCGAGGACAGAGACCTTTTCCGGATGTGTCCAAACGGCTAGAAGATTTGAATCGGATCCCTCGGCTATAAATACCTGGGATCCACCAACATTCAATACTCTTCTCGTCATACTCAACTACCGAAAGTCTGAAACTTTATTGCAAGCAAGCAAAACTTTCGAAGCTTTTCTTAAAGCTTTCCGTGTGTTGATTTCTTCAAACACGAGACTTCAAGCTTCCAGCTTGTAAGTTACAGATCTCTTTGGTGCTCTTTCTCTTCTGAGGAAGTTCACAGCAGCTCTTGTGCCAGCCAGCACTTGAGTTATTACGGGCTTTTGCCGTATTGAGAAGATACGTTCTTGGGAGAACTAAACACCCAAACTGCTGTGGAGGTTGAAGTGACGTGCTCGCACTCCACCAGCCGAGAAGAGAGTTGAAGAAGGAATCAAGACCGGGAGCGGTTGATCTAGCGAAGTGGTGGACAAGGGTCGCACCAGCTAGAGATAGATCGTAGGCAACTTGTACCTGATTACGCTATAGTGAATTTCCAGTGCTACGACTGGAGAGTGGACGTAGATCAGTTGATCGAACCACTATAAATCCTTTGTCTTTTATCAGCTTTCTGCATTTCATACTAATTTAAAACCCAGCACCCAAGTGCTGGTGTATATCTGAAAACTGATATAACTGTGCAAACAAGGCTAAAAATATTCTGTCTTGAATCACCAGCTGACAGGTCCCAGTCAGTTGGTTAACCAGCAAGTGCAAGAAACTATTAACCACATTTTCCGCTGCTAAGTTATACCCTGATAATCCGGGACCAACAGAGAGCCTTTAACATATGATCACTACTATATATATAAATATATATAATGAATTACATATTTGAGGAACCCCAATATCAATTTATATATCTGTGTGTTACTTCTGTGAACACGAGACTCAAAACTTACGAGTTCTTAAGTCATCTCTCGGTAATCTTTCTCTCCAAGAAAGATTATAACTGTCAAGTACGTCTTGTACTCTGAATTTTACGGGCTTTTTTCACCGTGCTAATAGTTTTGAATAAACTCTAAACACCCCATTTCGGCGACGAGGAGACTGTCTGATGTGCCCACACTCCAAGGAGCTTCGAAGTGAAGGACGAACAAAGGACCAAACGAGTGAGCTTGTGGACTGAAGGAAGGGGCATTCTTCAGCAAGCAATAGATCGTAGAAGCACCTTGTATTATCCAACACTTAGTGATTTCCAGACTTGTGTCTGAAGAGTGGGCATAGAACTTTTTGTCTGAACCACTATAAATCATTTTGTCCTTTACTTCATACTTGTTATCAGCTTTCTCATCTTTAAAACACAACACTCAAGTGTTGTAGTATACTGTGAAAAATGACACTAAGCATATTTCATACTAAGTCCCTAAACTAAAAGATTTAACAAACCAAGCTGACACATCTCCACCAACTTGGATAAGTGTAAGCTTATCGAAACAAACAAATTATTTTCCGTTGTACATTTAAGTCTACTCTGATAAAACCCAGACCAATAAAAGCATAATTACAACGTAAAGTTATTATACATCTTAAATTTATGTACTTTTGATGTAATTTAAAATAATACTTATGCTTAGATTTTAAGTTTGTTATTATTTATATTATAGTTGATATTTTAAGCATTTTTAGTTTTCAATTTTAAATTAAGATTGTAGCTATATTAAATATATATGATTGAAAATACTAATTTTTGTAAAAAAATAATTAACTTCTGCCTATCCCGCCTACACTACAAGAAAAAATTAAACAACAACGGTTAAAAAGTATTGTCGTAAGTGATGTTGTAAGTTGGTGCTGAAAGAAAACGATTTTACAACCGTTGTCGTTTCTCGAAAAGGCTACGGGTTTAAAATTGTTGTCTTTTCTCCAACATGAAAAAAAATAAAATGGAGATGTAGAGTACTGATCCCTGTATCTCTCGCATGTCACGCGAGTGCTTACCATCTAAGCTACATACACAAATTATATATTTTAACATAATTTAGTATTATAATTATTTTTGTATCTTTAATCTAACTCAAATAAATTAATAAAATGTTTGATTTGTCATTTCATATTTTATAATTAGTCTAAAAATCGATGTATTTTTTTAACACTTCATGTATTTCGTTGAATAATCATTTAATATATTTAATTTATCTAATTTATTAATTTAAATTCACATACCCACATATTTCAAAGGTATTTCAAACTCATCATCTTTTTGTTACTGGCAGGATGATTTTACCAGAGCGCACAATTATTATTGTAATAACTAACAATATTGACAAAACCTTCTACTCTCTAATGGTGTTCTATTTTATATTTAATTATCTTATATCCTCAATTTAGTTATTATTTTTACAAAAATAAAAATTAAGTATAATACAATATAGGGAAAACTATTAATTGTGTCCAATATATCGTTTAACTCTTAAAAATGTTACAGGGTATTTTTATCAATTAAATAAGAATCACTAAAATTAAAAAAAAAATAGATTAACAACACACAAATCAAACTATTGTCTTTTTGAAAATAGATAATACGTAAACAACAACAGTAAGTTAAACTGTTATTTTTCTATAATAGAGAACATGTAAACAATAACAGTAATGTAAAACTGTTGTAATTTTTATAATAGATAACACGTAAACAACAACACTAATGTAAAATTGTTGTTATTTTTATAATATACAACACATAAACAACAATTGTAATGTAAATTGTTGTCTTTTCGATAATAGACAACGAGTAAACAACAACACTTGTATAAAATTGTTGTCTTTTAGCGTATTTTTTAGCGACTGTTGTCTTTTCGATAATAGACAATATATAAACAACAACACTAGTGTAGAACTGTTGTCTTTTAGCGTTTTTTCTGCTAAAAGACAACACTTTTATTTACAAAAACACTTTTTAATAAAAAAATATTGTCTTTTTAGTATTGTTATTCAATATATTTGTTGTAGTCAGGGTCGGCCCTGAGGCCGTGCGGGAGGTGCGCCGCACCGGGGCCCCAAATATATTGGGGCACCATTTTTATAGAATTTTTACTATTAATATATTATTTATTTGTTTTAATAATGAATTTATAAAATTATATTAATCCTAATATAAAGAAAATCATCTTTAACCTAATTAAAATAAAATAGTAGATGACTTAAATTTATATTTTGCCTTCTAAAAGTTTGAAATTCAAATAAAATAAATGATAAGGTATCAAAATACTATTCTTCACAATATTATATTAGTTATTTTATGATTTAAAACTGTGATTAGTCTATTAAAAAGAATTTGAAAAAAAATTTCTTGAATTGAAAAAATAATCTAATAGTTTGTTAGTTATTTTATAATAAATAGATTGTGAAACTCTTAGTTGCGAGTCTGGTTAAAAAAATAAAAGAGAATTATGAGGTTATCTGTAAATGATATGTATGCATTTTGCTTCCTTATTTTATTTAAGAATTGTTTATTGATATATATAATCAAAACTTGCATGATCTTAAAGTAAAAAACATGAATTTTTTGCAATTTATAATTTTGAACAACTTGTAATTAAAGATTATATGAGCTATATTTTATACTTATATTATATTTTATTAATTTTTTATGTATAATTATAATAGTAAAATAGAGGCATCATCTGTACTCATCACACAGGACCCCCGAAATTACAGGTCCGGCCCTAGTTGTAGTGTTAATTCATCCACCTTAGTTGCCACTGTAGACGCTAAGAAAAAAAATGCATAGCTCCTCCGATTATTGGGTTTTCGAATCGGTGGGTGACCACCAACCGCCTAAGGTGTCTTTTACATCATTGACTTCAATAATTAATTGGCCGTAGATCCACTAATTATATTGTTTGATTAATCGGTTTAATCACTCCTAATAAGCCGAT
The DNA here is from genome assembly GCA_026898455.1 of Plectranthus barbatus. Taxonomy (NCBI): domain Eukaryota; kingdom Viridiplantae; phylum Streptophyta; class Magnoliopsida; order Lamiales; family Lamiaceae; genus Plectranthus; species Plectranthus barbatus. Next base: position 466,480 of record JAPKLW010000160.1, on the reverse strand, counting down.
TAATCCATTATTCCAATTTAATATTGTTAGTACTCTTAAATAAATTAAAATGAATAATTATTCAAATTCTCCTGCAACTCATAAACACTCTACCTAATTGTTACTATTATTACAACTGTTTCGATTGTTATCTTTTATTAGTATAATATTATCACCTTAGGTAAATCCTCAAAGTTTTGTTTATTAGATATGATTCAAATAGTCTCATAATAGTGAAGTTATAATGGTCTCACAATGGGTAGTAAATATATTGTCGTACATTGGAGAAAGAGTTTAAATAACTCTTATTAGTGTGAAACTTCTTTGATAATAACCAAAAAAATAAATAAAAAATCGTGACGCTTGATTAATCTAAAATAAACAATATAATAATAATAATAATAATAATAATAATAATAATAATAATAATAATAGCTGCCTCATAAATTAATGAGTGAGAATAAAAAGAGATAACAACATTAAATGTCATAGATGGAAAAAGAAATTTATAATAACTGTTATACCCTGGCTCGCTGCGATACAACATCGAGACTCGAGGCCGAACGGCCTAACCGGGAATGAGATCGAATGATGAACACACCACAACCAAGTTGGCTCGAGCATCACTCGAACCAGGCAAATGAATAGAGCATTCGACTCCACGATAAACTATCACGTCTAAAAGAGGAAAAGAGCAAAGATCAAGGGATTGAAGATTGAAGGCAGATCATAAGGAATAAATATTAAATGTAGATCCACAAATCATTCCCTTAAACGATGCTTCCTTGTAATAGATAGCTTGTATAAATAAATGAAATGCACAATAAAGAAGGGGAGGATTGAAGTTGGATCAACACAAAGAAAAACACATTTCTCTTTTGTCAGATTCATTCTCAACTCTTTTGTACTCTTTCAATTACATAAATCTTAACCTCAACAATTGGCGCCGTCTGTGGGAAATTGAAAGAAGGAAACAGAGATGGAAGGATCAGGATCCAAAAGAAACAGCAATTCGGAGATGAATCAGAGGGCTTTTGAAGAACATCTGCGCCAAATGCAGGAGGAGATGGAAGAATTAAAAGAACAAAACCGAAGAGCGACCATGGACGCAGAAAGGCTTAGAGAACAGTTGGTCGTATATCAAGAACGGTTCGAATCTGAGAGTGTGAGCAACGAATACCATGAGACTCACTCTGAGAGTATGCGATATCCAGGAAGGAGAAACTTGAATGAAAAGAGGCCAGAAGACAGAGTGAAGAACCTCGAAGCAAAAGTGGAGGAACTAACAAAGGCATTGGCTGTTGTACCCGGGTTGCTTAATACTGCGACAAGCAATGTAACAGGGAACTATAATGACTCCCCATTTGTGAGTCGACTGGCAGATGCAGTGATCCCAGAGAGGTTTGTGATCCCAGCAATGAAGGCTTACGACGGGACAACAGATCCAGACGAATTCATAACCCCATACAAATTCAGGATGCAGACCACTACGATACCAGAAGTGGTGCGAGAAGAATGTATGTGTAGAAGCTTTGGTGCATGCCTCGAAGGAGCAGCAATGCAGTGGTTTATGCATTTGAGAGTTGGGAGTATAGAGTCATTTACGGAGCTGCACAAACAATTTTGTTCTCAATTCTCTAGCAGCAGAAAAATGCCAAAAAGATCTGATGATCTCTATCAAATCATGCAAAAGGATGGTGAGTCACTTCAGTCTTACATTACGAGATTTAACGAAACAAAGGTCGCGATCCCCAATTTTATGGAGGAAACGGCAATGTCGGCTTTCAAAAAGGGGTTAACACGGGGATCGAGTTTATTCTAGAAATTGGTAAAGTACCCGTGCGCCACATACGCCGAAATGATGGCCAGGGCAGAGGTACAAATCCGAAGGGAAATAGAAGAGGAAAACATTGGGAAGAGAGATAAGGGGAGAATGGTGGCTCGACCAGATGTAATGCCAGGAAAGACAAGTAGATATGCCCCCTATTCGAGTCGAAATGACCGAAAGGTTACGAATGTACAAAGCCCCGGCGTGAACACTCCGAAACCATTCAATATGGATACAAATCCAATGGTGGTGATTCAGGAGATGATGGTTCTGAGAGGACAAGTCAGATGGCCGACAAAGACATTGGCGAACATCGGACAAAAAACCCTGGAAAACTACTGCGCTTTCCATCAAGGGTACGGGCACAAAACTATTGAGTGCAGAGATTTCTTAAAGGAAATCCAAAGGCTTCTCGATCAAGGATATTTGCAGCACTTGAGGGGGGAACAAAGGAGTAATAGGAGAAGGAACCGAGGGAGATCGGTTCGAGAAAGAAAAGAAGCAGCAACAGGCGCGAATCGAGTGTCGTTACCCAATGAGCTGACAGTGGAGAAAACGATTCATATGATATCCAGCGGGCCGCCTATAGCAGGAACCTCGCACAATACATATAAGCGCTATCGAAGAGAAGCAAGAAGTGTACATTCAATAAGGCCATTCTGGCTGTCGACGTAAGAGATAACATTTGGACCTTCCGACTCAGAGGGAGTTCGACACCCACATAACGATGCATTGGTAATAGAGCTCTTAATCGCAAACTGCAGGATGAAGAGGATTCTGGTAGACAGTGGGGCATCCTCGAATCTAATCTTTTTAAAAGCATTCAAGGGTATGGGCATATCAGAGAAGAACCTAAAACCAAGTTCGAACCAGCTCATTGGTTTCAGTGGAGAACAATTAGTACCATTGGGAGAGCTATTCTTACCCGTTTATTCGAAGGGAATAAACCTCTCTGTACGATTCCAGGTTGTCGAAGCAGAGTCATGCTATAATGCAATTGTGGGTCGACCATGGATGCACGAACTACAGGTTGTCCCGTCGTTGTTCCACCAAGTTATCAAGTTCCCAACACCATGGGGAATTCGTTCGATAAAGGGAGAGCAGCATACTGCAAGGGATTTACGCGGTAACACTTCGAACCATCAAAGGGTAAATGCACAAGAAAATGTGAAGGAGGTGTGCCTAGAAGACGACAATTCGAGAACTACATTTATAGGAGAAAACCTCTCGATCGAACAAAGCAGCGCACTGCTCGCATTTCTGCAAAGCCAGAGGAAGGCCTTCGCGTTCAGCCATGATGAAATGCCGGGAATCGATCCAAAAGTAATATCTCACAAGTTGCAAGTCGATCCACAGGCAAAACCAATTCATCAAAGAAGGCGGCGGTTCGCGGCTGAAAAGAATATAGCGATTGCAGACGAAGTGTCAAATTTGTTGAAAGTGGGGTTTATTAGAGAAGTTAAATACCCAGAATGGCTGGCGAATGTGGTGGTGGTAAAAAAGAAGAATGGAAAGAACAGGGTGTGTGTAGATTATACTGACTTGAACAGGGCTTGTCCGAAAGATCCTTTTCCTCTGCCACATATTGACAGGCTGGTCGACTCGACCGCGGGTTATGCCGTGATGTCTTTCATGGACGCATTCTCTGGGTACAACCAGATTCGAATGTTTCCACCAGACGAAGAGAAGACGACCTTCATGACGAATCAAGGAATATGCTGCTACCGAGTCATGCCATTTGGCCTGAAGAATGCAGGGTCGACTTACCAGCGGTTAATGAACCGAATGTTCGAACCATTGATTGGAAAATCCATGGAAGTATATATTGATGACATGATTGTGAAATCGGCAAACATGGACGAGCACCTGAAACATTTGGCCGAAACGTTCCATATTCTGGGAAGGTTCAAGATGAAATTGAACCCGACTAAATGCCAATTTGGAGTGACCTCTGGAAGGTTCTTGGGCTACGTAGTAAGCAGACAAGGGATTGAGGCAGACCCAGTACAAGTGAAGGTCATACAAGAGTTGAAACCGTCGAGTACACTGAAAGAATTACAAAGAATAAGTCGATTTGTAGCAAGATATTCGGATCGAACCACACGCTTCTTCGAACTCATGAAGAAAGCAAAGCGATACGAGTGGACTGAAGAGTGTGAAGAAGCCCTAGCCCAATTGAAGTGTTACCTAACCAGTGCTCCCATCATGTCTAAACCACTCGAGGGGGAAACACTACAACTTTATTTAGCGGTATCTGAAAGGGCGTTGAGCGCAGTACTGATAAGAGAGCAGGAGGAATCGCAGTACCCGGTGTACTATGTTAGTAGAACATTGTTGCACGCTGAAACTCATTACCCTGCATTGGAAAAATTGGTTCTCGCGCTCGTGATGGCCACAAGGAAACTCTGCCCGTATTTCGAGGCACACGAAGTGATAGTGATGTCAAACTTCCCCATACGAAACATCCTGTTGAAACCTGAATTGTCAGGAAAATTAATGAAATGAGCAGTAGAGCTAGGAGGCTATGGAATACGATACGAATCAAGACGGGCCATAAAATCGCAAATCCTAGCGGATTTTATTGCGGAGTACACTCCAGATTTACACGTGCAAGCAGAGATTGAATCTGCACCAATCGAATCAGGAGCTGGGGATCTTTGGACTCTACATGTTGATGGGTCGAGCAATGCAAAAGGAGCAGGGGCGGGAATCTCCCTAACGTCACCAGATCGAGTCACATTTCAGAGAGCGGTGAGATTTGAATTTCGGGCAACCAACAACGAATCGGAATACAAAGCTTTGATAGCCGGCCTGCAGCTTGCAATAAAAATGAAAGTGAAGAAAATCAAGGTGAAATCTGATTCTAAATTAATTGTGAATCAAATACTGGGATCATTTCAGGCAAAAGATTGTAGAATGGTCGCGTATCATGAGGTCGTGAAAAGGTTAGAGTCAAGCTTTGAGGAAGTGACTGTAGAACACATACCAAGGGAACAAAATATTGAAGCAGATGCAATGGCAAACCTCGCAGCATTGATGGACATCAGCTCATCCAGACTAGTCCCATTAATGATCGTGATGTGGCCAACAACTCGAGACCTTGTGGCGGATGGTACTGAAAATTTGGAACAAGTGAATGTAATAGCAGGCTCAAAATCATGGATGGATGAAATAAAGGCATATTTACAAGGAACAAACCAAGAGCATGGGACGAAACCCGATAAAATAGCAAGGAGGGCTGCAAGGTTCGTTATATTCGAACATGAGTTGTACAGGAAGTCATTCGAGGGGCCACTGCTAAAATGTGTGAAAGAGCAAGACGTGTTGGACATTTTGAATGAAGTACATCTAGGAAGCTGTGGGAGTCACACTGGTCCAAGAAGTTTGTCGCATAGAGTGATCTCGGCTGGATTCTATTGGCCAACTTTGAGAAGTGACTCGAAAGAGTTTGTTAGAAAGTGTGAAAACTGTCAAAGGTTTGCAAATATGAGTCACATGAAAGCCGAAATGCTACATTCAAACATTGTTGTTTGGCCCTTTCACAGATGGGGAATTGACATTGTAGGAAAAATGCCTAGAGCAAAAGGAGGAAAAGAATACATCGTGATCGCGATCGACACATTCACAAAGTGGGTCGAGGCTGAGCCACTGTCAAGCATCCGCGATACACAAATGGTAAAGTTTGTATGGCAGCACATAGTTTGTCGATTCGGACTACCCCGTGAGATCATAACAGACATTGGAAGGCAGTTTTCAAGTAAGAAATTCCGAGACTACTGTGAAGGGCTAGGAATAAGGTTGTTATTCTCAACACCAAGGTACCCAGAGGCGAACGGGCTTGCCGAATCAACAAACAAGACAATTCTAAACGCCTTGAAGAAAAAGTTGGGTGCCTCGAAGTCAACATGGGTCAATGAACTTCCGGCGATATTATGGTCGTATCGTACCACCACAAGAACTAGCACAGGTGAAACCCCCTTTTCCTTGGCTTATGGATCGGAAGCAGTGGCTCCAATAGAGATGATGAAACTAAGTCCAAGAGTGGAGTGGTTCGATGAAGAGTTAAACCAGGAGAGAGCTTTTGATTCACTAGAGATGCTAGATGAAAAGAGGAACGAAGCCCTTAACAGGATGAAAAGGAGACAAAAGACAGTGGAACGACATTACAACAAAGGAGTTCGGCTGAGATCACTGGCCGTTGGAGATTGGGTGCTCAGACACGTATTCTAAAACACGAATGAGATAAATTCGGGAAAGTTGGGTCCGAGCTGGGAAGGACCGTACATTGTATCTGAGGTCATCAAGAATGGGGCGTACCGCATCAAGACACCGGAAGGCAAAGACATCCCAAATGCTTGGAACATCAAGTACCTAAGGAAATTCTATTTTTAGCTATGTTTGTATTTGAACAAAATAAAAAAAGTGAGATGTAACACCCGAATAATTTGATTCGTTGCAAAACCCTTGTATTCGAATTTCATCAAATAAAGTTCATGTCACAAAAACACAAAAGGTGTTACGAATTCAGTTTCATTACAAGCAAACAAAATGATAAGTTAAATTGGTCGGAAGATCAAAGCGTCAAGCCGGCGGCGTACGAGGAGGAGAATCATTCCCTTTGCCTCGAGACCTTTTCTGGTTCTTCGAGTCAACCTCTTTATCTACAGAGTCAGTCGACCCGGATTCACCTTCAGAATCAGCAGGCAAGAAGCTTAAGTCCAAGTCCGGGTACTTAGCAAGGATCGAACTCTTGATATCATCAGCGGCAAGTTTGGCCATATCCTTAAACACCGGTCGACCCACTGGGTTATTCATCAACTCGTACAAGTTCAAACCAATTCCGGCTGTCTTCGCATCCTCAAATTCAGCTCGAACAGCCTGAAGCTCCTGCTCTCGATCAGCGAGCTCTGCAGCCTGAGCATCTCGAAATAGCTTCTCAGAATGTATCTCATCAGCAACAGAAAGCTTCTCGGATCAGAGCTGCTCAATAGTCTGTTGAGCAGAAAGCAACTCCTTCCTCGCCAGGTCAAGCGCCTCAGTAGCTTCACTCTTTTCCCTCTGAACAACACCCAAAGAGGTTGCCAGAGCGACTCGGTCGCGCTTTCCTTCGGCTAGTGTTTGAACAGCGCCGAAGAACACACCCCTGAGCATCTCAATATTCTAAAAAAGAAAACCAAATAGAAGAAATTAAGAAGTCACCAAAAATAGTTGAGCATGATAAAAGATAAGGAGATACGAGGATACCTTGAGAGAAACGTGCGAGAAATCCATAAACTTTTTAATTGCTACGATCGAGGTGTACCACGGCGGACCAGCCAAAGCGACTCGAATGAATGTTGCAAAATCGCTCTTACCAGTAGCAGCAAGTCGACGGTCTCGCATCATCTCATCGATCTTCTCGACGTCAACTTGGGGGGAGGCTGTGCGAGAGGAATCTACCACTACGATCTCAGCTCGAGTCGCATCACCCGCACCTGCTTGGGTAAGATCGAGAATATCATGTTCCTCGACAGATGGTCCCTTCTGTGAGTCTAACCCCTTCTTTCTCCGCCTCTCGAGGACTTCATTATCTGAGTCGACCGCCTCCAATTGATCCTTCGATCCGACCTCAGATTCTGTCTTCTTCAAACCGCTAGCCCCTTCCGCATCTCTCCTCTTTCTCTTATGCCTCATCCCCGCACGCCTTTGCTGCATGCGAATGAGCTCCTCGGGAGTAAGTTTTGTCATGTCTTTGATTCCACTAATGTCAGCCCAACGCGAACCCGTGAGGCGATCGATGTCCTGGACTGAGAACTTATACGCTTTCGCGATTCGATCGCGTTCCTTCTCAGTAAGTGCTGGTCGAGGCAGCCCTGCACAGAAGAAAGTCAGTGAGATTAAACAAGTTCTTAAACGGAAAAGAAGAAACTTACGAGAGGCGGTTTGAACAACCCCAGATATGGTAGGTTGCTCAGTCGAGGTCCGCACGAAGAAGAACTCCTCGACCCAACCTGCGCTGTTGGTCGAACAGCCCTTAATCAAAGGCTTGTCCTTATTGCTGGAGTGCTTTGAAAAGAAGTAGTAGCTCTCACCATTTTGAGCGTGCAGATTATATAACTCAGCGAACTTGCGAGCAGTAGGCAATCCGAAGCCGAGATCATGGAATATGAGCAGGGCCCCCATCATATGTCTCCAAGCCATCGGGGCTAGTTGTATGGGTGCAATATCGAAGTATTCGAGGATAGAAACGAAAAAAGGATGAAGTGGGAGTCTAATCCCATACTTGAACACACGCGTGGAAAAAGCAAAATACCCAAACGGAGGACGATAAGGACGATGATCAGGTTCGGGTAATACAGGGCAAAGGCGAAAGGAGAGGTAAAATTTATAGAAATAACCCCTCAGAAAATAAAAATCCAAGGAAGATCGTGCAGTAACCAGCGACCCCTTCAACTTCTCCCCGTAATCCAGCGGGTACACATCGAAGTTCAACTCTTCCCAAGGAGGAGGAGGGGAAAACGACCGTCCATCGGAAGAAGAGGATGAGGCCCGATCAGAGGCGCCGGAAGAAGAACCCCTAGCGACATCCGCCTCAGTCATAACTTAAAGGAAGAAGATACGCGACTTACCAAAATACGGGAAGACAAATGGCCGGAGAATCTGGTTGATACACGCAGCGAAATCGGACACCGACGAAAGGAAGAAGACGAGAAGAAATTGCAGGAAGGATTGAAAGAGAAGAATGCGAAAGGGCAAAACCTATTTATAGAAAAATGAATGAATTTCAAATTTGAAATTCGAAAATCCCGAGATTCGCGCCTCCATCTTAAAACCAATAATCCTATGCTGCCACGTGTCACAAAGAGAAGAACCCCAATCCAAATGTTGGTGAAATCCTCCAACACTCTGTACATCGAGCTCGAATCGCTCCGAGGCGATCCCTTGATTGAGCTCAAAATGCTCCAAGACGATCTCTCGACATAGCTAAAATCGCTCTGAGGCGATCCCTTAATTGAGCTCAAAATGCTCCAAGGCGATCTCTCGATCGAGCTCGAATTGCTCTGAGGCGATCCCTTGATTGAGCTCGAAACGCTCCAAGGCGATCTCTCGACAGAGCTCGAATCGCTCCGAGGCTATCTTTCGATTGAGCTCAAAACGCTCCGAAGCAATCCCTCGACCGAGCTCGAATCGCTCCGAGGCGATCCCTTGATTGAGCTCGAAACGCTCCAAGGTGATCTCTCGACAGAGCTCAAATCGCTCTGAGGCTATCTTTCGATTGAGCTCAAAATACTCCGAAGCAATCCCTCGATCGAGCTCAAATCGCTCCGAGGCGATCCCTTGATTGAGCTCGAAATGCTCCGAAGCAATCCCACGACCGAGCTCGAATCGCTCCGAGGCGATCCCTTGATTGAGCTCAAAACGCTCCAAGGCGATCTCTCGATAGAGCTCGAATCGCTCCGAGGCTATCCTTCGATTGAGTTCAAAACGCTCTGGGGCGATCAAATCAATCTCGTAAGGATACCCAAACCGTTTAAAAGCAACCCACTAAAGCCGCTTGGGGTCCAGAGATAAGATTCTTTAGTTTTATTATAGCACAACCGAACTATAATAAAACTGGGGGTAATTGTTATACCCCGGCTCGCTGCGATACAACATCGAGACTCGAGGCCGAACGACCTAACCGGGAATGAGATCGACTGATGAACACACCACAACCAAGTTGGCTCGAGCATCACTCGAACCAGGCAAATGAATAGAGCAATCGACTCCACGATAAACTATCACGTCTTAAAGAGGAAAAGAGCAAAGATCAAGGGATTGAAGATTGAAGGCAGATCATAAGGAATAAATATTAAATGTAGATCCACAAATCATTCCCTTAAACGATGCTTCCTTGTGATAGATAGCTTGTATAAATAAGTGAAACGCACAATAAAGAAGGGGAGGATTGAAGTTGGATCAACACAAAGAAAAACACATTTCTCTTTTGTCAGATTCATTCTCAACTCTTTAGTACTCTTTCAATTACATAAATCTTAACATCAACAATAACCATTATCATTACCTTTCAGAAGTTAAATCTAAGTGTCAGAAATACATTATAGTTAATTTTGTGATCCCACTTGATTCAGATCCCATTTGTTGAAATCAATCAAAAGATTGTGAGGCCATAATATAAATATATTTAGTTATTTACATTTTATGATTATTTTAGAAAATAATTAAATATTTGCAGAAAATAGAAAAATGAAAGAGTTTGGACCAATGTAAAACCAAACGACCAAACCACATGATAAAGAATCATTTTCGCATAAAATTGAAAAAAAAAATGAGTGGAGTTTGACCTTAAGACTTTAATAGTAGAGGGTTCAGAAATTTATTACAGTATTAGATTTTAAATAATAAAAAGTGAGTAAAATGGAAGAAAAAAAGCACATGTATTAATTTCTTCATTATGTTCAATTTCTTTTTTCTTGGAAGCTATCTCATGAAAAAATGAAATGAACATTCTATAATAACAAAAAAGAATTTCAACTAAAAAACTGATCGCAGCCACTATCTCCAGCAGTGTGGCAAAATGGCATTTTATGCCAAAATAGAAAAAAAAAACACTCCAGCAGTAACTGCATTTTGCCAATTGCATTTCTATTTTGCAAAAATGTGAATAGTGCACTCTCATTTTTGAAGTTGCACTATTCACCAATTGCATTTCTATTTTTTAATTTGTTTCTTTTTTTTCTTTACTTTTAATCTTTATATTTTATTTTTCTGTGTATTATTCTTTTAAACATTTGATTTTTTTTTTTAAAGTTAAGTAAATATTAATAATTAATTCAAAGTTAAAAACATTAAAATAAAACAAGCAAAATTACTATAAGATGTACTAATAATAATAATTTATAGAAAATAGAATACAATTCAAATTAATAATCACACAAAATAACCATTTTTAATCACACAAAAATAACCTACAAAATAATAACTTATAGAAAATAGACTACAATTCAAATTAAAAAACACTCATAATATAAAATAGTTATTTTGTGTGAAAATATATTTTTTTATAGTTTTATAAAATAATTTATTTAAATTTAATTGTTAATTTGAAATTAAATAATTATAAATATGAAAATAAATACTAATATATAAATGAAAATATAATATAATAATTTGATTAAGAAAATTAAATGAATAGTAAAAGAATCAAAATAGAATATTCTTTATAGAGTTAAATATAGAGTTGACTGTTGAAAATGAAAAAAAAAAACTGGAAATTTAAATTACAAAATGGAAAAAGTGTGCTGCATTTTAGAATTAGCTGCTGGAGATGGCATTAGATTCGTCATGACTTTAAATACCTCTTCATTCCAACTAAATAAAATATAAAAACTGTTTTTTTTTTTTTGGTGTGGTTCAAAAAAACATTAATTTTTTTTTTTTAATGTTCAATCACACCTTTTCATGACTGTCCAGTTAGATAAATATTATTCAACCCAAACTACTTTTTTCAACCACTAAAGTTATGTCAGATAGTAACATATACTCCCTCCGTCCCATGTAATTAGTCTCATTTGGTTTTGGCACGATAACCAATGTTAGTGAGTGTAGTGAAATTAATATTTTATTAATGAGTGTAAAAAAGTTTGCCATTTTAGGAAATGTGACAATTAGATGGGACGGACAAAAAAGGCAAATGGGACTAATTTCGTGGGACGGAGGGAGTATATAATTTAGTTACTTAGTTTTCATTTCCAATAATTAATTCTCTATTTCAAACTACAAGAAAATTCTATTTTTTATACTTCCTATTACTGATTTAGTTTTTTTTTTAATAATTATATTTTCAAACATCGATATTCAATTTCATGATGTGATTATTCATTTATAATTAGATAAGATTTTAACTAGTTTTAAATAACTTATTTTGAAAAACTATTAGGTAACTCCTTAAAATGATTAATTTATTGGGAGGACTATTAATATTATCTTAAAAGTTTTCATTTCATGAAATTTTATCTTTAAGTATTTTATGTTTGGGTTTTTTAATCCTAAATTTACATTTAGTCAGATAATTTTATCTCAATTATTTTTTGTTAATCATAATTTTATTTCATTAAAAAACTTATTCCAAGTTATTGACGGAGTTAACTTAAAGTTGAGTCACATCTTTTTTTCTTTTTTTTTTTAAGGACGCTGAAACTCCGTCCATGTAAAATTATTTTTTTTTTAACCGAGAGAATTTAACGGAACCAAGTTGGGATAATTATCGATAGAATTATTATTATCACAATATGTTCATCATTTCAAGCTAGTATTTGTTTTGGGTTACACTTTTGGGCTTAGGGAGATTTATATTTTTTGTGGCTCAGAGATTTGTTTTTATGCAAAAAATAATCTGGGCTTAAACCAATTGTCAAAAATGGGTTAGCGCACACACTTTAATCAACAACAACAAAAATAAAATAAAAATACCAGACTTATAGAAATCTAAAAATTTAAAATAATATGAAGAAAATGTTGTTTTAATTTTTATTTTTTTTTCAAATTCAGCTTACATCAAAGACCTTAAATATTTGTGAGCTTGATTGAAATTAAATCAAGTCATAAAGCTTGTATTTAAGTTTGTTTGATTTTATTATTGAGTTGAGTTCAAACAATTTTCAATTTAATTGTATGTAAGTTGAATATTAAGTTTTATCGAATATAAAGTTATATTCAAACTTGTCTGATAAATTTTTTCAAATCATATCGGTTGGGGTATAATTAAAATAAGTTCATTAAAGAGGCATAAAGTGAGACTCATTCGCATTCTTGCAGGTTAGACAATAAGTCGGCCCAAAGCTGGTGAAGTCAAAGATAGCTCGCAGGTAAACAGGAGCTCGCAGATAACAGTTCAACCAAGATCAACGAACTAGGCATCTCAATAAAAGGAGCGATCTCCTCTCAGAAGAGCAATTCGAAGAGACCTACTCCTATCGATCCACACAACGGTTGAAAGGATGAAGGGATAAGCTCGCAAAAATTCTGGAGGTCGTTGAAGATAGAGACGTTGTAACAATTTCGATAAAGCCGGAGGTCGCTACCCAACAGCCTCGATGAGAATCCAGGAAACCCTAACGCTCCATGAACTCCTATAAATAACCCTTTGTAAGCCGAATTTCGGCATCTAGCTTTCCTCTCAGAAATATCTGTACTCTTAACTAAAATCTTATTATTTACGCATTCATCCTATTGAGCTCGACGTCGTGGCGCTCAGGGTTCGATCGAGTACATTTTTACACTGGAATAATTTTTTCTTGTATTTTATTGTATTCACACGTTTTACTTTTGCTGTTAATAGTGCAACGTGAATTTGTGACTATTTGTTTGTTATTTATCAATTCGATTAAGTTTATATCCTGTTTATTGTTATTCTCTGGAATATTCAAATCCTAAGTTCACGGGGTTCGTATCCGTACAAAACGAGCCTCAACAATACCCAAATTAAACTATCAACGGATGATCATGAGTGACAATGTCATGTACATACAAAACTTTAGGTTAAATTGAATTTCAATAATTATAAGCCGGCATTGGGATGTGATAAACCATTATTAGAATGGATAAATAATAATTGAGATTCTATAAACTCCAAAAACAAATATCTTATATTTATTATTAATATTTCTTCTGATAAACATAGGCGTGTAATCTCTATAATAAGATATAATAAAAATAAAATAATTTGATATACTATTTGGTTAGTTTGAATAAAATGTTTGACTTAGATATTTTTCCAGAGTTTTTGAGCATTTATAAATATTAAAGTGGAAAGTAATCGAAATAATAAAAAAAACTAAACACATTATAAAAATACCAAAATGTTAATCACAATCAAGAAATGTTCAATTTTGACTAAAAATTATTTTTGCATGAAATAGAATATATAATTGGGGATAATGATCATTAAATTATAAGAAAATATCAAATTAAAAACTTACTTTAATATTTTAAATCTAATTTTTTTTTAGAAAAAAAATGAATAGTGGGTCGATGGCACACAAGAAGACCAACAATTTTTCTTTCATGCCACCAATCAAGACCAACATTTTTTTTAAATGTAGTCGGTGTCCACACAAAATGTGGTATGCGTCGGTGTCTATTTAAAATTTATTCGTCTTTAAGGCCACACAAATTTTCTTTTTTCAAATGTGGGCCCTGGTCAATGTTGGATCCGCGACACGGACCACAGCACCGACCCATTTCTTACTTTAAATTATTTATATTCCGATTACTATATTGATTGTAGGTTGGTTCCACAATTTTTTTAAAATAATCTCAAATGCTACAATTAACTTTATTTTTTTATAAAAGATAAAAATATAATTCTGAAAAATATTAAAATAGTAAAAAATGAGTAGTTCTTGAGAGTGCTTAATATCTTGAACATTTTCCTAATATACAATAACCAAAATGAGCATTAATAAATTTATCCATATTAAATTATATATAGAAATACGGAAAAGTAAGAAATTGTGAAAGCGAGAGAGGAGGGATGTAGTGTGGGGGGCCACAAGATAAGGGGTTGGAGTTTGCGGTGATTTTGACAAACCAATAATGCATGGGAGCGGTTGGGGGACCTCATATCTCTTATCACATTCCAAAACCCTAATTTAAGGAGTATTATCGCTTTTAATAATTTAATTATTGAGTCATTATTTGAGACATGAAGTTTTAATCTTAGCTTAAATTTAGAATTGGGGATCCAATATATAAACAAAATAAAATGAGATACTTAATTTTAGAATTTTCTTAGAATGAGTGTCGTAAAAATGATGTACTTTATTTATATGAGTAGTACATATCAAATCTTTTTTGCTCTCTTTAGTTATTCATCATCATTCTTGTATAACCACATAATCTCCCTCATTCTGGTGAACTCGATTTATTTATCCGGTGTCCTTTTGCACCATTAATGATCACTCCCTACTCCAACACTTGCAATATTGGGAACAATATATACATAATGAGAACCTCATATCCACCTATTATATATGACTATGAGTGTGCATGTGATATTATTAATATTACTCATGTGAGCAATACTAAACTCAATGTCGATTCTATTCAAAACAATCCATATATCTTTTACCATCTACATGATGAGACAACAATTTTCATGAAAGTTGTTCTCCCTCAAAAAAAAATCGCTGTTTTTTCATAATTAAAGTAGTGTGGATAGAGAAAATTCTTCTTAGTGGTGAGATAATTCTTCTCATCAATTTGATTAATCTTGAGAAATTATACTAATAATTAATAAGTTGGTAAAAAAAAATTAATAATCATTAAATGCAACTCATAAAACATAAGTTCAAGATCTTGAGTGCAATAAATGAAAATTCTTTTGCTTTAATTAATATTGGGGAGAGGCACGTGTGGGATGTGTGAGATTAAGATTGTATATATATATATATACTAGTTTTCCACCCGCGCGTTGCGCGGTCAATATATATATTTTTCATGTTATTTAATATAAAATATAATAACATTTAAATTATTTGGTGAAAAAATAATATGTGTGTGTATATGTAATGTTTAATATCCTAAGCATAGGTATAACTTGTAAAGTAAATAAGTATAATGAAAATTTAACTTTATTTTTATCTTAATGCTTTTAATTTCAGTTTTTGATGCTATGAACTGTAGGATTGAGATTAAATCTTATTTAACACAAGTATTAATTTAATACATGATCATATCTATATCTATCTATTTATATATATAAGAATGTGATCATATGATAATAAATAAGTATATTAAAAATAAGAATGAATCTCATCCATTAGATTTAATTAAATCAATGGTTGATATTTAATCGAGCAAAAATTAAAACACAATCAAGCAATAAATGATCAAGCAACAACTAAAATACAATCAAGCGACATTGTAATTATGCAACAACTAAAACACAATCAAGCAACATTATAAAGGTAATCAAGAGGCTTTATTATTTTATCACGGGGGAAGTTTTTATCACCGGATCCAATCCCTATATATATATATATATATATATATTTATTTATTTATTGATACTATTAAGTAAGATATAAACCATTATAAAAAATATTTATTGAAAAAACTTCCTTATACACAACATTTGAAGTTTCTGACAAACAAATATTGTCCTTGTCATATCAAAATCTTTAATGTTGCACGATTTGTGACCCTTGACACACTTATGTATAACTGTCCATGTGTAAATATTGGTTTGCTGAGTAAGATTCCAACATGTGATAGTGACTGTCCTTGGCTCTTGTTTATGGTCATAGCATATGAGACTTGTATTAAAAACTGTCTTCGCTGGAATTTGAATGGGATTTTAGAATTAGATTGTTTAATAGTCATCTTTGGAATAAATAACTTTTCACGAACATTTTTTTCACTTAAAATTTTGGCCTCTAGTATGTGATTATAGAGTTGCGCCTAAACCAATCTTGTCACATTGCATAAACCAGATGAATGATCAATGTTTCTCTATAGCATAACCAGTGTTCCAACTTTAGAATGCATTACATGGTTTGGTAGTCCAAAACAATACAATGTATTAAGAAATTTTGGTGTGTGCACCTCACTAAGAATATCATCGGCCACACTTTATGTTCTGCACATAGAATCTGAACTTAAGTACACCTTCTCAGCATTATTGTTCAGTGATAGCATATGGTTACTAACCCTCTTAACAATATCATTTGTTTGTGTCAAAATAGCCCTGTGCTACAGATTTGAAGCATCTATTGCTCCTACATTTGTTGTAGGATATGTAGTATCATTAATGATTTTGATAGGATCACCACTAAATGTAATATGCATATCTTCTGGAATCTCAATAACTCCATCTCCATCATTTAGTGGACCTAAATTTTCATCTCCAATAGCGGCAACTCAATCAGCAAACTCTTTATGTTCGGAAGTCTAGATCTGATCATCAATCATATTCAGTTGCATATTCTTTGTCAACTTCAAGACACAAACATGACGTCATAAATATGATGAGTTAATTGTTGCATTAACTACATCACATCTACTTCCTTTTGGAATGACGGGTAAAATCTGTCTAAGAAATCACCGCCAAATACAATTGTATTGCCTCCAAACGGTAGATTCTTGTTTTGTGAATTTTGAAATTGCATTATATCCCTCATTGCCTTATCAAATGCTTCAAAACAATATTTGTGCATCATAGGTGCTTCGTCCCATATGATAAGCTTGCAACATATCAACAACTCGGCCAATTGATTCCCTTGCTCAATATAACATATTGAGTCTTCATTTATATTAATAGGAATTGCGAAACGCGAGTGAGCTGTCCTACCACCAGGAAGTAGCATAAATGTTATTTCACTTGATGCAATAGCAAAGATGTTATTTCGCTTGATGCAACATTTAATAGAATTTCACCTTTGGACCTCAATCCAGGATAATTTATTTTTTATAAACAATAAAATAAATTAAAATAAAAAGGAAAGATATATTATCTGGAAAAGATTTTCTCCCATTTTGCTAAACGACATAAAAACAATCTTAATTTCAACACTTTTCAAAAATTTGTCCCAGCTGACATAATCCTTACCTTGAATATAGTTTTTTAATTCATCTAAATGGCATATTGATTAAAGAGAACCACATAAATTTCATGAATTAATTTTATAAAACTTTTATTCAAATTAGTATATTATTATTTTGTAAAAAATATCAATTCGTAGTATTCTTAGAGAATTTATAAAAAATTATGGTAATAAAATTAGTCTCAATAATATAAATGCACATTACATAAAATGATTAATAAGATTATTTTTCCCGCAATTCTAAATGTTTTCACATTTATTTAAAAATATTAATTTCATTATTTTTATTTACTTTGATTTAAAAGTTTAATTTTAAAATATTTTAGATTACATTTTATAATATCTAGACATTAAAAAATGGGTGGTACTTTCTAAATGAGATGAGGATACAAATAAATGTAGAAGATAGATGAACTTTATTTGCATATTTTAAATTTGTTGGTAAGTACTAATTTATTCATTAACTATATTATATGTAAAATATAAAAATTGTAATATGTATATGGCAGACTATATATATTTTATGAACTAATTTATTATTTCAACAATGCAGAATTAAATGTTCCGAATTGAATCTACTCAATCTCTAATAATATTGTTTAATATGGGTAAATTGATATATTTACTTAAGAGGGCCACTTAAGTTCCATGAATAAATTTTCAAGAAAATTTTCATTATGTTCTTACATAAGGTGGCTATATCTTGGTATTTCTTTATTTTATATATTTGGTATATATTCTTTTAATTAATATTTTATTTTATTTATTATTTATTCCAATTTTATAAGGATAATTGTTTAACGTTGACACCAATTATGTAAAATCAATCATTCAACTTTTTAAGCTTTTTTTTTAGTTTCAATGTTGCAATTCCACTAAATGTACTTGCTTTATAAAATATATAATACACACCATTTTTATTATTAAACTAATTAAATTTTTTATATAGGTTCTTTTATGCTTATATAGATTTTAGCAAATTCTTTGATTTAAGTAAAAAAAAAAGAAATTAAAAAAGTCAATATTAGGCTAACATAAAAGCATAAAAAATTATGTAATAATGAAACCCATTAAATAATCAAATTGTTAGTTAATTTAAATGAAATCAAATGAAATATAAAATAAATAAAAAACAACAATAAAATAAAAGAATAAACACAAACTCACGCATGCACAAATATATTTACACACACATTTTGCACAAATATAAAGACAAAAGAAAATTTTATATGGGTAGAGTGTAGACATTCCACTAACACATACAAAACCCTAATATATACAATTGTTTAAATCACTATACAATTATACACCCTGGTGTAAGCTTCTATTCTATCGATAGAAGGTGAAGACGAAGTATAGATGCTTATTTTTTCCATCCATTGTTATTGCTCCTAATGTGGCTCAAAGCGAGACGAAGTATAAACTTAGCTTTGCAATTTCATAAAATTCTCTCATATTATATTAATATTATATCAATCACTTTAATTGAAATACCACTAATTGTGCATAAATATTAATCTCCTTAAGTTTTGATATCTTAATTGACTTGATTTGACAATAATCACATTAATTTACTCATATTTACACATTATCAACAATTGTATTAATTTGCCCGTTATTAATCATACACTAACCCCTCATTTCATACACTAACCCCTCATTTCACTAATTTCTATATTTATTGAGTAATTTTTACATTAATTTATTCCCTTGTCTATACGTACCAATTAT
>JAPKLW010000160.1:336911-447348 GCA_026898455.1 Plectranthus barbatus | reverse complement strand
ATATAATATATATCCAACTAAATAATGTGTAATAATTAATTATAAACGTACCAAATTTTGTTTAATTTAATTAATATATCATTGAAAAATATATGGTAAATGTTTTTTGGGGAAATTTGTGTAAGGGTCTTGCTTTTAAGTATATATAAATATAAATTTGTATGGAAAATATAAATATATATTTTGATATTAAATTTTTATTTTTTATTATTAATTATTTAAAATTAATAAATTTAAACTTAAAATATGGATATCCCAATTTATTTATTTTTTTGCTTTCTTTAAATTTTTTTTTTGGCCATTTATCTATTATGAAAGATAAAAGATATAGTAAATGCATAATTTAAAAAATTATTCAACAATTAGATAAATAGACCATAAATCATTAATGCGCAAGATATGATATGATAATTATATACATAATGAATTGGATTTATTTTTATAATTCTTCTATAGTATATTTTTATTCTTCTTTTTATATAAACATATTTTGTTCCCTTGATTGAGATTTACATTATAAATTGTTGTTACTTTCCACTTTTTTATTAAAATATTGTATTTATTATGTGATAGTTGTAGTAATTTCTATATTTTTATTAAATTGAACTATATTGTTTTGAAGGAAAATAGATATTTGAATCGAATGTAATCTTATTAACTTCTTAAATATTATTGTTGCATACATCTTACTAATTTTATATTATGTAAATACATTAAAATCCAACACAATAAATTAATCAAAACAGTAATAATTAAAAAAAATATCCTATGACAACATTTTTAAAACTTCTAAATAAAAAACATAAACATAATGAAAATTTTCAAAATATCATACAACAAACAAATGGGAGGTCTTGTTTAGCAAAAGTTGTATTCGAATTTTGCAAGAGCAACCTTTGAGTTACAAAGTGGTATGTGTCACATTGAATAAGAAGCAGACACGTGTAGAGCCACATGAAACCCTTTGCTTCTGTTATTGTCGGCGCTTTCCCGGACTGGAATATTGTAAAGAAACTTCTATTTAACAAAAAACATGAGTCTATCATTACAACCAAACTAATTACTACATATATTAAGCAAAATGTATATAAGATTGTGAAAGAAGGTACAATAGAATTGCTCAATACAAAGTACAAACACTCATATACAATACATGACTCAAATGCCCACAATACATGAATAATTTGTTCCTAAGCTATTTATACTAATTTAGTATGACTACAGTATAGTAAATAATTAATTTACTCCATAAATTATGTTAATTCTATGCATAAAATAGGTAATTGCATTAACTTAGTTCATAATTGTCATATTATTACATTCATTACATATTTTTCATAAATATTAATGGTCAATTTTTTATATTAAAAGGATATGTAACCGTTACAT
This sequence comes from Plectranthus barbatus, assembly GCA_026898455.1. Lineage (NCBI taxonomy): Eukaryota > Viridiplantae > Streptophyta > Magnoliopsida > Lamiales > Lamiaceae > Plectranthus > Plectranthus barbatus. The sequence goes on along the minus strand of JAPKLW010000160.1, from coordinate 445,959 downwards.
TTCTTATATGTAATTTCCTAAATATTATATATATTATATTGAGAGATTAAAAATAAATTATTGTCATGTTTAATTTATATGAAATTTTTTAATATATTATATTAAAACATCAATTGAATATCTTAATTACATAAACATATATATTAGAAAAAGCATATTAAAATAAAGTGCGCACACACATATATATAACCAATCAAATAATTATATAGTATTAGAAATTGTAAATAATATTAGTTACATAAATAATTAGTAATGATTAATCAAGGTTATATGGTTATTATTTTTAATCTTATTTTTATTAAAAATAAGTTATTATAATACATCTTTGTTTTTTTATAAGTTATTGATATATTTTCACTAAAAATAAAATTAAAAGCAATAATCATATAACCTTGATTAATTATTACTAATTATTTATGTAACGAATATTATTTACAATCCCTAATACTATATAATTAATTGATGTATTTTCATTTATTAATATATATGTATATGTATATATATTTGATATTTTTATAATTATATTATAATTATTGTGTGATAATTGTTATTCTTCTCTTGTTTGATGCAGAGTAATTTTAGGAAATTTAGTTACATACTTACTATATTTATTGTTAATTACCTAATATATTATAGAGATATTTTTAGTAAGTATTTTTGGGGGAAAATTTTTTTGTTGGGGGTTATACCTTTTAGTATATATATAGATATATAGATATAGATTTATTGTAGAGTAATTTTAGGAAATTTAGCTACATACTTACTATATTTATTTTAATTACCTAATATATTATAGAGATATTTTTAGTAAGTATTTTTGGGGGGAAAAAAATTTTGTTGGGGGGTTTTGCTTTTTAGTATATATAGATATATATATATATATATAAATACTCTTAATAATTAAAAATACCACTTTCTATAAAAGACATATCAAAAATACCCTCTTTTATAAACATATCTCAATTATACCCAATATTTGACTTTTCCATGATTTTAAGATTTTAATTCCAAAATTGCCCTCCCATGTATTTCTTTTCAATTTATATTAATTCAATTCCATTTATACAAATATTCTTAATCAAAAATCCACACAAACAATTTTGGTATCTATCTACACAATTAATTAAAATTCCTAAAAATCTTCATAGACAATTTTGGTATCAGAGCCCTGTTCATCCTAATAAAACATATACTCCTCAATGCCAGGATTAACAATAGACAAAGAATTAGAAATATTACATAATCCAGAAATAGATTTATTAGATCAATTACAATCAGCTGATATGATTAATAAAAGAATAATATGTTTACAACTTAGAAGTGTGAAAGCACATATAAATAGACTAGTTAGACTCATGTTTGGTATATCAGAAGAATCAGATACTACTATTCATAATGATAATTAAAGAAAAATTATCATACGAACAATTAATAAAATATCATGAAATGGAAGTAGAAATTAAAAAGGCAATATTATCTGCAACAAGAGAATTATATTTTACATATGATGAAGTAGAAAAGCAAAAAATAAGATTAGATATACAATTTCTAGAAACAGAAGAAAAATTAGCTGAAGAATTCACACAAGAATATTATAATAGATTATTACGACAAAACAATTAATAACTATAATAACTGCATGACAGAAGGGAATTCAAAAGTATCTAATTTAATATTAACATTAATAGAAATAATTAAAGAAAATCAAAAAGAATTATTAGATTCAATAAATCGCATAAAGAAAACAAAAACACGAAAATATAAATACCAAGATTTAATAAATTTCCTAAAAGAACAAGGAGAATTAGATAATGAAGAAATATTAACAGGAAAAGAAAAATGTCTTGAATATAAAGAGGCATTAGAATTAATACAAGAATTAGTAACAAAAGGTACAACTAGAAAATTAATAAATGACGAACCTATAAATTCAACAAATAAATGGATACCACCAATTCGAAGATAAACGAAATAGAAAAATTATCAAAATTAATAGATAAATTACAAATACATGATTTGAACGTTGCAAGAATAGATGAAGAAGATGCTCAAGGTATCATATATGGAATAGATAGTGATGATGAAAATCCAACATTAAATATGGAAGAAGATGAAGAAGAAAAACGTAAAAAAGAAGATTATATTAAGCAACAAGAAAATGCTTCTACAAGTAATGATATACGTGTACCAAACAAATATGAAAAAAGCTTTATTGATTATATGTATAAAAATGAGTATACATATACAAAAGGAAAATACAAAAAGAATATTCCACCATCATATATTCAAAAAGAAAGAAGTATAAGTAGTGGAGTATTAAACATAGATTGTGCATCAAATGCATCAGAGTTAATTATGTTATGGATAAATCAATTCCAAATGATAATTCAAACTGATGATGATACAATTAGCAATTTACCACTAGAAGATTTTTTAACATATATTCAGTATAAAGCTACAGGACAAATATCAGACTGGTTAACAACAACGCCATGTAATTATACCAACTATGCTAGAACAGATACATCTAAGGAAGCTAAATTTGACCTTCTAAAACAATTAGCCAAACAAATATTTGCAGAATTTTTTGGGGACGAATCAGAAACGACACGAGAATTTGAAAAATCACATATTATAAAAATACTAAGTAATATGGCTCTTTGTGACCCATGTGATACAGAAAATTTCTTTTGCCAAGTAAGAGGAAATTATTATAAAACATCAGATAGAAGTGGTCTATTAGATATTGTAAAAAGTAAATTACCACCAGCGATGTTACGATATATAAATATACAAATAACAAACCCAGCAAAAACTAAAATAACACCAATATTAGGATTAATAGAAAAATATGCATTAGAATATAGAGATGATTTGTGTATGAGAAAAACTGAAGAAAAATATTTAGAAAAAATAAATATACGATGTTGTAAACAACTTGAAACAATTCCACATCAATATGGATGTAAATCAGAAAGAAAGAAAAGATATAAAAAACGATATTATCCTCGATATAAAAAATATAGAACATTTAAAAAACCATGGAAACAAAAATATCAGAGGAGGTATAGAAAATACGATAAATATGATAAAAACACAAGAAATAAGAAAAATTCGAAAGAAAAAAAGACATGTAGATGCTGGAAATGTCAAGAATTTGGTCATTATGCTAATGAATGTCCAAAGAAAAACTTATACAAAGAAAATAAAATAAAACTAATATACTCTTTAGGGCTCGAACCTATAGAAGACATATACGAAGAAGGCGAAGAAATGAATTTCGATACATATAGTATAGAATCCGAATCTGAAACTTCTAGCTATACAGAAAGTAGTGATGAGCAAGAATAGTACATTTATAAAAGTAAAACTATTTAATAAATATAATTTTGCTTATATAGATACAGGGGCAACTATATGCCTTGCATAAGAAAAAATGTTACCAACAAAATATTGGTCAACACTAGAAAAACCAATACAAGTAAGAATTGCTAATAATAAAATTATCCAAATAAATGAAAGAGCAAAAGATCTTGTAATACTAATTGAAGGAAGAAAATTCCCTCTAGACACCTTATACAAACAAGATACAGGAGTACCATTAATATTAGGAAACAATTTTCTGAAAAAATATTACCCTTTTATTCAAAAAATTGATAGAATAAAATTACATTGTCCAGCAATGGAAAACCAACGTCGACATATAGTTACAACAAAGATATATACTACACTTTCCTTTTTACAGGGGAAGATTATCCATGAACTTAAAAATCAATTAATTCTGTACATTCACGAAGAAATTGAAATAAAAGTCTTGAGAATCATCGACGAAATAAGTAGTCAAGATCCTTTAGACCCTATTAAGAATACAAACACAATGGAAGTTAGGATAGAATTAATAGATCCTAATAAAGAAGTAAATGTATCAAATAGAATTCCATATACAGAAAGAGATGTCACAGAATTTAAAGAAGAAACAGAAAAAATTTTAGAAAAGGGAATTATAGAACCAAGCATAAGTCCACATAGTGCACCAGCATTTTATGTTGAAAATCATAATGAAATTAAACGGGGAAAAAGAAGAATGGTTATAAACTATAAAGAAATGAATAAAGCCACTAGAGGAGATGCATACAAATTACCTAGGCAAGATTATATTTTTAATAAAATTAAAAAAGCAGAATGGTTCACAACCCTTGATGCAAAATCAGGATATTGGCAGTTACGATTACATAAGGATACTAAACCTTTAACAGCATTTAGTTGTCCACCACAAAATCAATATCAATTTACAGTAATGCCATTTGGATTAAAACAGGCACCTAGTATCTATCAACGATTTATGGATAATAATCTTAAGGGATTTGAATCTATAAGTCTAGCATATATAGACGATATTATAATTTTTACTTTAGGAACAAGAAAACATCATTTAAACGAAGTTGCAAAGCTTCTATTACAACTACAAAGAAAAGGAGTAATTCTAAGTAAAGAAAAAGCAAAAATAGCATTAGAAGAAGTAGAATTCCTAGGAATGAAAATTTTAAAAGGGGGATATATAGAACCACAAAAACATTTATTAGAAAAAATTAATAAATTTCCAGATAGATTAGAAAATAGAAATCAAATACAACGATTTCTTGGATGTTTAAATTACATTGGTGAAAAAGGTTTCATAAAACAACTTTCGAAAGAACGAGCATTATTACAAGAAATGATATCAGAAAAGATTCCATGGAAATGGACAATTAATGCAACACAAGCTGTAAAAGCTTTAAAAGAATTATGTAAAAACCTTCCAAAATTATATCTACCAAAACCAAATGATTTACTCATTCTGAATACTGACGCGAGTCAAGATACTTGGGGAGCAGTCCTTCAAGCAATTCCAGATGCTTATAATGATTTCAAAATATTTATCACAAATAATAAACCATCTGAAGTAAAAACATTCTTAAAACAATTTAAGAATATATTATTAACAAAATGGGCATCAGGAACATTTAAACCAGCTGAGAAGAATTATACGGTCCATGAAAAAGAAACACTTGCTTTAATAAAAGCATTACGAAAATTCAAATTGGATTTACAACCAAAGAAATTTATATACCAAACGGATAGCTCTTATAAAAAAGACTTTACAAAATACAAGATAAAAGAATCGTATAACAAAGGTCGATTGCTTAGATGGAGCCTCGAAGCTCAACAATACGATTTTTTATCTTTGCACATTTCAGGCAAAGAAAACAATCTAGCAGATACATTAACAAGAGAATGGAAGGAGTAAGATCCATCCTGAAAGCAGAAAGAGAAAGATTATTGGAAAAGGCAAAACAATGTCGTCTACAAGCACAACAGTTACAAAAAGAAGCAAGCCAAGCAGATAAAGAAGCACAGGCAATAGAATTAATGCTTAACTCATCCAGTGGTAAGCAAACTGAAGATTCCTCAGCAACAACAATCAAGGATAAATCAAAGGCATAAGAACACACAGCTAATGCATCTCGATCCAAAGAAAAATTTGATGAAGAAGAAAGAGTCAAAGCATACTATGTTATTTTTAATGGCTTAAATGCAGGCATATATGATGATTGGAGCAAGGCAGCAATCTTCATCAACAACCAAATCGGCATCATCCATAGAAAATATACTAGCCTACAGGAAGCAAAAAATGCACTAATAGAATACCGAAGTACCTATGCAGCAAAAGCAGCAATGCCAAGACAACCACTTCAAACAAGAATGGCAAGTTTATGGCGAATCCCTAATAACAAACCACTAACAATAAATTCTATCCCTACTGAACAAGAACGGGAAGAATTAACAAAACTAACCAAAGCAATTTTTGATCAAGAATATAATTTCTTGGTTAATTACACAATAGCAGACAAACTCTCAAGCATATACCCCATTGAAGGAATATTTCAGGGGCCCAAGGCAATTGTTTTACCAGAAGCAGATCCTATTAAGACATATATGATGTTCCAAAGCGGACTCATAAGTACAATATACTTCAGAAGCATGGATATATTTCGATACTTCCCAAACTACATGAAGAAAGCTATTCAACAATACCATTCAGGAGTGGTAAAACAAAGAGAAGGATTTCTAAAGATGTTTTCAACATACCCACTATTCTTCAATGAAGGAGAGCAAGAAGGACAAGTTAGACAACCCACCATACAATTATGCCAGATAGGAATAAGCAATCAAAACTACCCAACCATTGGAGATGCAAAACATGAAGATATCATACAACGATTTTTGAATAATTATGTCCTGATACTACTACGAGGAATTAAGATTCGAGCACGAACAAATTATATTTCAAAATCAGTAATTATATGGAGCATGCAAGCACGGGAGAAAGAAGTAGGCATTCAAAGCCAAAAATATATTGAAAAAATCCTAAGAGATTTACAAGGAATTGATTTTGAATACACTCCAGAAATAAAGCAAGAAATTTGTATCAGACTGATAGAAGAATTTCCTGGAGATCATGCATGTAGCATATGTACACCAAGCACCGACGAAGATGCAGACTTTGAGACAATAGAAGAAAAGAAGATGTGAGAAGACATCACTATTTTTGTATTTTTCTTTCCTATGTAAATTATTGGTCTGTACTGTGTATGTAAATTATTAGTTTGTACTGTGTTGTGGTACCCCTCCATGTGAAGTGGTACCCCTCCATTATGTAAAAGGCAGACATTTCGTCGCCTATAAATAAGGTGGCTCTCTCATTAGGAGAGGACACACTTTCTTGTAACATATCTTTCATATATGAAAAGTTTCTTTCTCTACATATGATCTCTGGCGGATCTGAAGAAGGCTACAGCAAGGAAGCTATCCTGTCGAATTGATCTTGAGATCTTGAAGAAGAAACATTTCAGGTATGGAATTACACAACTCTTTTACAAAGTTCAACATATCAAGCATGAAATGTCAAAGTGGCAACCTATATCACTGTGACAGCATATAGCAGGCCCGACAAAGTAATAAATGATATGAAGAACATAGAAGTTAAATTAGATCATAATAATTATAATCAATATCATATACTAACAAGTATAAACAAAAAATTAGTTGTTGCACTAATAGACACATGATCTTGTACAAGTTTTATAAGTGAAGATCTAGCAACATAAATTTATGATTTATACCCAGAAGTAACATATATTACTCTCGAAGGAATTTCAGTACGAAACACTAAGTATACATCTGTTAATATTATTTTTAGTAAAACACTCTCAGTAAAAACAGAAATACCAATTGATGGAAGAACTAAACAAGAACAAAAAGAAATAATATTAGGAATAGATTTTCTAGAAAATTTTAATTATAAAATAAAAAGTAAAGAATTAATACTAAAAATACAAGGAGAAAAATTTAAAATCCCACGAATAAATTTATATAAAGAAAATATTAAAAAATTACTATGAATATCTTTGAAAAAGGGGAAAGCTCGAAGCAAGAACAAGAACAAGATGATATACAAGAAATAGAAAAAATAGAGTCAATCGGAGAATATTTGTCTGATATAATATTCGACAAGAAAATAATAAATAAGATCCGAAAAAAGGGAGAATTCACACTTAACTCTAAAGAAAGTATAGAAATTCCAACATTTAATAAAAGAATATCAAACATACTAAATCGAGAAAATATAGTATATTATGGATTAATGAGTGGAGAATCAGTAGTATATATGAATCAAGCAAATTATGAATTCCAAGCATACGTAATGAATAAAGAAAAGATAAAAAAGAAAATAGAAAAAATACCTAAAAAAGATCAGAAGAAATTAGGATACATACATATTGGAATAATACAAATAATACTAAAATCTACTTATTTCACAGGAAAAGACACACCTGTACAACTACAAATTGTTGACAATAGAATTTTAGATGAAAAAGATAAAATTATAGGAGGAATAGATGGCAATTTAGGTTTTGATATAATTAAATTCGATGTCGCCTTACAATATGGAATTCCTTTCCAAACACAAACCTTTAATGATGCAATCGGAGTCCGATGTAATTTTCTCAAAAAAGATTTTATGAGACCCGCAGACATACCATTCACTGTAAGTTACAAAGTATCTTATGCATTAACTAATAGTAATTTAAGTATAATTTTTCAACATAGAGATAGAATATATACAGACGAACTATTAAGTACTACAAGTACTATAATAAAAAAAGATAATAGCCTACAAAAATTCATTCAACGAAGTTCATCGCAAAGAATTCAAAATAATACACCAATCTCAAAAAATATTATACAACATGCAAGAGCTAGTACAAGTAATATAGATCATAATAAATGGATTGAACCATTAAAAAGACAAACACTACATTCAGAAAATCAAATAACACAACTGAATAAACAAATACAAGAATTAAAAACAGTAGTTACAGAAATAAATGATAAAATATAATATTATGCCTAGTTCCACCGTTATAAAAATTGATGGCATATATCTTCCTTATACTGATGAATTGATGCAACAAAAATTACGAAAAGAATATCTTGAAACTCATACTGCTTATAGTTGTCTAGTAAGAAAATTTACACTTGTTGATAAAGAAAATATACAGGAAATTAGACAACTTAGTTCTGACATAGAAAATTTAGAATCTATAATAAAGAACTACATCAACAATTAAAAGAAATTAGATCAAAAATTATTAGAAAACAAAATTAGAAATGAAAATTAGAATAACTACAAAAGGGTATTTAAGTAAAAAACATGCAATTGGGTATTTTGTATATGTGTTATAAGAAATGGATATTTTTGATATGTGTTATAGTTTAAATGGGTATTCTCTATTTTCTAACTCTATATAATATATGTATCTATATATAGGTGCGGAAAATTGAGCGAGCAGTCACACTTGTGATGGTTACTACACATTGCCACTTGATTAAAGTAACATGGCTAGCAAGATTAAATTATGACATTATAGACTATACATGTTTACGAAAATAATGATGTGCCAAAACTAAATTATTGTGAAATTATATTTCACAAAATCAGACAAATCTAGAAAGGGGGTCTGATGGATACAAACGTGACAAATTTGCAGGTGATGCGTCCCTTTTCAGTCTAAATATAGAATCAATATTTCTTTTTCATTTATACTGTTGAATTTCTCTCAAATCAGCATGTTATTATCCGCAAGGAAATTAAATAGAAAAAAAAAATGGAATATTTTTTTTTGGTAAGAAAAATAATTGCAACATTGGCCCAGCAAATATGGCCCATGGTTTACGGGACAAGGAAGGGATAGCTGTATTTTTTTAATTAATAATTACAAATACCCACAAGGCCCAATGTCGTTGAAATTTGTGGTTTTTTTGTTACTCTCCAAATCCCAACGTTTTTAATTTTATTTTTATTTTTTGCAATTTCAGAAAATTATTATTCAATTATTGTTCTTGATCTTGAATCCCGGTTCATTTGATTATAAATTCCCACAATCAATTAATTAATTGTCACAATTTTCCATAAAATTCGTGGACGTACACTCCTGCATTTTATTAAAGGATAATGCTATTTGGACATAATATGGCCAAGCCACGTAGGGATTTATTAGTAATTTTGATGATTTTGAAATTAATACAGCATTAAAGTACATTAAATATTACAATTTTCTTACAAAATTACCCTTATCATTCATATAATCTACTCCCTCCGTCCCGGTTGAATTGTCCCGGTGACTTTGGGCACAATAACCAAGGAGTGTGAGTGTAAAGTAAGTTGAGTGGAATTAATATTTTATTGTTGAGTGTGAAAAAGTTGCCGTTTTAAGTAATGAGACAATTGAGGTGGGACGGACGAAAAAGGAAAGTGGGACAATTGAGGTGAGACGGAAGGAGTATTATTTAAAGTCATGTTTCTAATTTCTATTTTACCTTTATTTTTTATTTTTATAAATGATGATAGTAACGTTGATATATAATTTTTATTCTTAAAAGTAATTACTATAAATTAGATAAATTTCGAAATTTTGGAAACAATAGTACACAATTTATTGTTACAAAAAACTATCAATTATTATTCATATAATTTATTTTCTAACTATTTACATTTATTTTAAGTTTGAATAATATTTAATGAAAAATTTGATAAATTTTTAAACTTATAATTATTTCATATAGATCAAAATAATTAATCAATCAGATATTTTTTTAAAAGATTTATTAATTAATAACCACCTCTAAATTTCTTGTGGCTAATATTTGTTAACTGAATGTAATTTATTTATAAGATAATTTTTAATAATTATATAAATATTGTTGATGTTCGTTTCGTACGAATACGAGGTCCCAGAAACTCGATAATCAAGTAACACAAAAAAATGGATCGACGAGATAATGATTAATGACGAAACAATGCGTAAGAAATAAACAAGCACATATTCGCAATACGCCAATATTAATAAGCTCCTAAATAAATAAATACTCCCTCCGTCCCATTATATTAGGCACGGAGGGAGTTGGCACAACAACCAAGACAAAAGTAAAAAAGAGGTTTAAATATGTATTAACACATAAAATATTGTTAAAAAATACACTAATTACAAATTAAAAAAATTAATCTATTTAGTCAAAGAAAATGTTACGGCTGCCGGAATCCTGGTGTCGTCGGCAACGCAGCAGTGTATTATGCGGTTGTGGGTGGGATTGGATATCGGTTCAGACTAGAGGCAGCGTGGAGGGCTCAGAGAAAATGCCGCCGGATCTGGACCTGAGCTTAGGAGTAGTTCAGCATACAAGATAAAAAAAATGGAAGAAACAAAGGGGGGTGCAGCATACTGAGACGTCGCTGCCTCTGCCGGCAGCGAAGGACGAGGAGGCGAATGTGAAGAGGAAGCAAGCAGCGGCGGGACCTCAAACAGCGACGTCGTGGCCGCCGCTGTTCGAGCTGGACGGCGGGAGTGTGGGAAGCGGCGGCGATGATGATTTACTCGTCGGCGCACATCTCCACGAAGGAGAAAGGGGGGGTGCGGCGCTGCAAATACCAAATGAGATTGAATTGTGATGTGAGGGGGATTTAGGGTTTCAAGAGGTAGGGTAGTAATTTTAAGAAAAATGGAGGGTATGAGAGTCATTTCTAGTATAGGTAATTGTAATTAAGATTTTTTAATTTTTTGTCAATTAAGGAAATGTGCCTAATAAATGGGACGGACCGAAAAGGAAAGTGTGCCTAATATAATGGGACGGAGGGAGTACAATGCAATCAAAACCTATTCTAATGTCACAAAAAGCTTGATCGAACTCCAGCTGGAGCAATACCGAGCATAACAATAAACTTATGAGTAGCTAGAACGAGATTAATTAAGAGAATATTAATATCGAATGCTAGATGCTGGATTTTGACTTACAAAGGCCTATTTATAGATGATATGGTAGTGTTTGGGTTTCCGGGATGTGCGTTGGAGTTGTTGAGCATCGACCTACGACTTTATCGGGGTTGTTGCAGCATATCTTCAACAACCCCCGAGATTTCCGCGAGCTTATTAGTCTTGATACCTCAGACTGACCACAAACTTCCGTTCTGACAAAAGGTGAACAGTCGTTATCCATGTCCCTAAAAGCGGAGCAAGTGCAGGATTTCTGGAAAAGCACCACCTACTTGTCGATCACTGTAATTATACAGAGACTTCTGATTGGACAAGATTCAATTTGTCTCTAACGGATATATGAATTCAAATTTGAAGATCTGCGCCTATATATAGTCGGAGACTTCCAAAAATACACACCAATCGAACTTGCTATTAACGAACAAGCTAAAACGGTGTAAAAAATTATCACTCAGCATTTGAGGTTGTCTAAGCTCTTACGTATGTCACTGTTGTGAACACGAGACTCAAAACTTCTAAGTTCTTGAGTTATCCTTTAGTAATCTTTCTCTCCAAGAAAGATTACAACAATTAAGTACGTCTAGTACTTTGACTCTTACGTGCAATCATCCGCAATGCTGATAGTTTTGGGAAATTTTAAACACCCAATTCCGACGATGAGGAGGACCAAGTGAGTGAGCTTGTGGATCGGTGGACGAGACATTCACCAACAAGCGATAGATCATGGGAGCACCTGTGTAATTCTAATCTTAATGGATTTCCAGACTACGAGTTTGAAGAGGAGTGGACGTAGGATCTTTAGAGTCTGAACCACTATAAACCCTTTGTCTCATTTATTGCTTTCATTTTATCAGCTTACTCAATTTGAAACTCAACATTCAATTGTTGCAGTATATAAACTGAAATTGACTTAAAGCATACTTGGGCTTATAAACTGAACTAAGATTTGACAAACCAAACTGACACGTCACTATCAGTTTGGATAAGTGCAAGCTTACCGTAAAACAATTATTTCCGCTGTCAAATTTACAATATCTTTGAAAAACCAAGACCAACACTAGATATTGTAAAATAAAACTAATATGCAATCCCTTAATATAAAATTATTTGAATATGATACACAATTTAAATGGGAGAGGTTTTACTTACATAGCTTTAATCATAATCAATTGATTATAGGTAAAGTGATTGTTAAGGTCAAAATCAAATGTGAGCCCAACCCAAAGTTATCTTCTCCGAAACATGATCGACCTCAACAAAATGCGGTCGAACATTGTATTTAAATTCATAAGTAATTAAACCTAACTACGTATTGAATACTATTTGAACTAAATACAATTATATAACTTAAAATCTAACTAATAAATATAATCTTAAAAATCAAAAGTAGATTTTAGTACTATAATTATTATAAATATATTAATAAAAATAATAATTGGATTAATCGGGCCAACCCGTCTGGTTTTGGTTTCAGCCCTATCAGGCCTCGGATTATTCGGTCTCGGACTATTCGAGCTAATTTTTTTTTGGGTAAAAATTTTTCGACCCTAACCCACATTTTGGCTCGGGTTAATCGGGCCAACCCGCATGTTTCGGGCTAAATTGACATCCTTAATTGTATTATAAGATTTAATAATACATTCTTATTTTGTTTGATGAATAGAAGATAAAAATAAAATGTTGATAAATAATTTGTTATATAGTTTTTAGTAATAAGATATTGACATTATGCCATATATTTGATGTTTTAGTCTATAAAATAAAGTAATATTTTTTAAAATATCATATTTTTTTGTTGCATTAATCTGCAAAATAACGTAATATTTTTTTTAAATTGTTTTATAATAATTTATTATTTAATTGATTGTTTTAACATTGACAATTTATGAAACTCAATTTATTTAAGCAAATAAGTATAACTTTTTTTTTATTAATTATTTGGGACGAAAGAGATGAAAGGTTTCTTATAATTTTAACATTTTATACATTATTTATATTATGGGCAATATTATACATTCATGTTTCATTTAAAATTAATTACACTAATTAATACATTATGGCCAAATTTTGGCCAACTATATTATGTCCATTTAGCAACACCCTTTATTAAATTTATAGAAAATATATATATATTACTACTATATATTTTCATAATATTAAGAATTTATTTATAAAATAGGCGTGGTCTTCAACGAGAGCTTGAATGAAACTAACCCGCTCCGACACTTGTAACTTGACTGTCCACATTTAATTTTGATTTTTACATATTGAGTGTTTAAATATACTAATTAATTTATTAAAATCATCCCACAAAACCCTTTGAATCAATAAAATAAATATTTTGATGGCTCAGCTAGTAATATATTTATATTAATGTAAGTAAGCATCGAGTTATAAATTCTAATTTGTGAATTACACAATGCCCATAATCTACCAATCCAATTGAAAAAGGTGAAAAAAAAATGTAAAGAAAAAAGAGAGATTAATGATTACGAATTTTGTAATAAATAATTGACACGTTATGTGTCGACAGATTCTCAGCTTGAATTTGTCACCTTCGATAATCCAAATTTTTTGTCCAACTTAATGCCAAAAACCAGATCCTGTTAATTTCAAACTAACTAAAGGTTTTAAAATTTTTATTTATTTATTTATTTGTGTTTTTTTTTTTTTAATTTATCGAAGTGAGAAAAAGAGGGCCTCGATTATATAAAATTATAATTCCGGAGCTTCGTGGCAGAGGGTGGGGGGCCCACGCAGAGCCGTCGAATGGGAGCCGCCGTTAAGTCACCGTCTGGCATTGATTGCGGTAACGTGACAGCGAAGTCAGGCAAGCAGCGGCGCGACGTTAGCTGACACACGGAAAACGTCTCCTTTCGTATTTATGGGGAACTGGGGGTTTTTTTATTTTTTGCAAGGCTTAATTAAATGTTTTGACTACACGTAATAAATGTGTTTATTGTTATTAATTACGATTAAATTCATGTGTTTTAGAAGGTACAATCTTACTTATTTATTTCAATTTCAAGTAGTAGTTGACGATGCTAAAAGAAAAACATCGATTTTTTTTATAAAAAAAATTCGTATATGAAGTTGAAATATATATATCTTTTGCATTAGTTTTGGACATTTTGTAATTTATATACTGTATTTTTTTTTAATTGGGAATGAAAGTAGTGGGTTTGGATCTATTGGGGTTGATGTAATGCACCAATAAAGGTTCACTGAAATGAAGAGAGTATTAAAGGGTAAGGGGTAGTGGACCCGAGGTGGAGCAGTTAATTGCGTTTTATAGTATGTGTGAAGGTGCAGCAGTGTCTGTGTGTTGCAGCGGCGCTTTGATTTCAATGCTGCCTTTTTATTTACTACGCTATGCCCTTTCAAAATTTGAATCTTCTTCCCCATTGCTCATACGCTTCCACATTTTGTTTCGAAATTAAAAAAACACCACCTTAATATATATCCATAACGTTGTGAATTTTCAACAATTAATTAATTATAAACAAAAGAGTATTTTGTGCATTTATATTATTAGTAATGATTAAGTTGTTGATTGGCTGAGATCTTTTACTAGAGTTCAGCGACAAGTAATTATAACTCAATTTATAGCATATTACAATTATACAACTACTACAATATTGACAACGTTGATCGTAGATTGATTATTATGGATGGCAAAATGTCAGACATGGATTATGGGTTACGATGGTACGCCACAACAGTCGATCATGATCATGAGCTATGACTATGGGAGACAATTATCTTATTCATCCGATGCAGTATTGTTGAATTATTCCACATCCACCATAGATTCGAGAATATATCACTATACATGATGAATGTTCTCTCTCATTATAAGCCGATTTTGTTTATACGATATCATATCCAAATTCGGTTAGATGTGGGATCTGATTTATTCTAATAATGAGATCCCGTGAAGCTCCATGTGCGTGAGAGTCGTATGTGTTGAATTATCCCACAACCATAGATAATATTTTTTAGTTTTTTTGGATCAAATTAAATTTGACCCAACACTATAAAATAGATTCCTTTTAAAAAGTGAATGAATTTACATCTTTCATGTAACATTTGATAGACCAACAATATTCCATCTGTGCGGTTGAGAAATTGACAAAAGTAGGGCCGAGACCTCGGAGAAACCAGTGAGCTTTATCGGTGTCGTCAACTGGTCGACCAATTGCAGAAAGCTGATCGCAGATCGCTTTGGAAGCACGGTCGTATTCCTTTACCGAGCAATCGTCCTTCTTCAATAGTTGAAGTTCGTCTTTTAGTTGGATTTCCCGGGTTTTTGATTTGTGACTGAAGGATGACTCGAGGGCGAGCCAAACGAAACGTGAAGAAGCACATCCCAGGGTTTCCGCCATGGCTTCTTCGGAGAGAGTAGATAGAAGGAGGTTAAGAAGGCGTTGATCTTGGAGACGCCAGGAAGTATAGGCGGGATTGATGGAGGAGATGCCAGCGGCGTTGGTAAGCATCGTAGGCGGGGAGGGAGTAGAACCATCGACGTATCCAAATAAGTTTTGGCATGTCAGCAGCGGAACAATTTTCCCTCGCCATAGGAGATAGTTGGAAGATGTGAGTTTGATAGTAATTATATGCACCAAAGTTGAAAGAGGAAGAGGATCATTGGCCAAGTGTTGATCGGCCATGATGAGGGAAGGGACGAAAAATATGAGAGGGAGAGAGATTAGGGTTTGGCGAGAGAGAGAGAGAGAGAGAAGGGAGAGATGTGTGCAGGATCGAGTTTAAGCTGATACCATGATAGACCAACAATATTTGTCTCAGAAAATAATGTATTACTGAGCATGTATATATAGAGTTTACAAGATATGTGTAATCTATCTAGAGATATATACAATCTAGAGATATATACAATTATATGAATTAATCTAAAAAGATACAGATATATTATGTGATATATTATCTTCATGCATATCTACTCTAATAACATTAATTAAGACTTGTTGAAGATCTCACATGTGTTATGTCCACAATCTTAAAGGGAAAAAAAAAAAAAAAAAAAAAAAGCGAACGATGAAGTCGAGGCTAATGGAAGTGAAAAAAATAATTCAAGAATTGTGGGTCACACTAATAAAAGATGAAGGCAATCATATTATAATATGAAGCCCAGATATTTATAAACAATATTCCTTCACCTTTATAGCTAAATTTTGACTTCATTCCAACAGCCACTCCACACTTCCAAAACTCGAATGTTTTAACATATTTGATGTCTATGCGTTTCCATACGTTTTTTTATTACAATAAACTTTTTCGATTTTAATATTTATTGTAGATTTTTTCACATCCATTTTTAACTAAGCCCAAGTCAAATAGGAGTATCTCATATTAATTAATAATTTAACATTAGGCATAAAAGAAATAAAAATAATTGAACACTAAATATTATATGATCATAATATTTAGTGTGAACCTATTGCAAGACATGTTTTTTTTTTAGACGGTGAGACATTTTTGCGAATTCCGTTCGAAATTCATTTACATTGCGGGTATTCCATTAGGAATATATTTTACATGCAATGTATTCCATTCGTAATGTTTATTCTGAACGGAAATTAAATGATGTGTTTTATACATATAAATGATATATTTCGAACCAAATTAAATACATCATTTATTGTACTGAAATACACTGTTTGTATAAAAGAATATATGAAATGAAATACATCATTTACTATTACTGAAATACATCATTCGTGTTTAATGATAATGTGCTATGCATAAACAAGCATTCATATAAGAATGCCTATTCTATTCATGATGCACATAGTAAAAAATGCATTATGTTCGGATTATCATACCGTCTAAAAAAAATTAGGTTCGCACAAGTTTTTCCCTTATATTTAATTTTTTTTAGTTTCGTCAGCATATGATTCAATTACGAGAATACTATAATTGTATTATAATACTAATAATTTCAAATTTTGATTAAATAATATATACTCCCTCCGTCCCGGTGAAGTAGTCCCTTTTCTTTTCGGCACGGAGATTAAGAGTTGTGAGTGTAGTGGAATTAATATTTTATTGGTGAGTGTGAAAAAGTTTGCTATTTTAGGAAAGTGGGACTAATTAATGGGACAAACAAAAATGGGAAATAAGACTACTTCAACGGGACGGAGAGAGTATTATCTTTAAAATTATTTTTAAGATATAGATGATTTTTTTTTTCAATTTAGAAATACCAACATCAAGTAGCACGTCCTTCCATGTTCTCACCTTATCTCGTCGCACCACACCATACAGATACTATCTATCTATAATTATTACAACATCACTTTGTCTTAATTTTCGCATTTATTATTTCTTTTAAATACTGTAGCCAACTTATTGAAGTCAACGTCAGTTTTCTTTGTGCTTATATATTATTACTGTTATTAATCTAGGGGTAAATTTGTATTTATAAAATTATCTGAATAAGAAATTTCGAGATCTTGTAATCAATTATCTCTTCGTGAAGCCTATTCAAAAGGAAAAAATAAAGAGGGCACACCTATTATTTTGATAAAAAGGGGTATTCATAATCATAGCATTGTATTCTTATTAAAAATGAAAATATTTATAACAATTGGTTTATATCGAAAATAGGAAAATACTTAAAAATTTTAACTTTGAGTAGAGGAAAAAAAAATTGTAGTTTTTGTTTGACAAAAATGGGAAAAATGAAGTAGAGAAAAGGAGAAGGGGTCAAAACTGTAGTTTAAGCGCAAAAAGCAGGGCAATCTCGACAGGGAAAACCTCGACGGCGACATTGTCTGGAGCAGTAAAAATCAGCGATATTAGAGAGAGAGAGAGACAATATTTGAATGAAAAATCAAGGCACCCCCCTATTTACATCTGCACAGATTTTGTGAACATCGTCTCTCTTCTGCTTTGTATTTTTCTGTATAAACATTTACATGTCGCTGTTACAAATGTAAGTGCATCATTGCTCTCTTCCCCAACCCACACCCACTCCCACTCCCCATAAACTTAAGGAGTTGAGGCTTTTCTCAAGAATTATCATATTATACAAAGAATTCATTTTTTGATCTATCTGGGATATTTCTCTCCTTTTACATCACTTGGGATTTGGGTTGGTTTAGGTGGTTCAACCTCAATGCTTTCATTTCATGTAACCCCTCTCTCTCTCTCTGGTACACACATACACTGAAAGTTGAGTCCATTGTGAAAAAATCATTATCTTTTATTTGCGGATGTTGTGATGTTATTGTTGTTTAGCTGTTTGATGTGAAAGAAGGGGCAAGACTGAAACATGATTTTATGGTGTAGACACGGAGAAATAAATTTTTCATTCCCATTTCTCTTCTTGTTCGAATCTATCTATATATGTGTAGTGTGTGTTTTTTTAATTTGCTGATTGGCTTGTGGGATTTTGCAGGAACGGACAGTGGTAGGGATTTAATCTTTCGGTGGGAAGATTGAGAAGTCATATCCGATAGCACAGGAGCTCAACTCTCTTGTCACTTCAGCTAAACAATTTTGATAAGTTGCAGAATTTGGATGGACATGGGTATTTTTCTTATGTGAAAAAGGCGAAATCTTATTCTGGAGTGAGAAAATCTTGAGTATCTATATGATTCCGAGCTTTCTGGCTTTCCAATAATTGAGATTGGAGGAAAAGAGCAAAGAACAAGGTGCTGTTCTGGGCCTGGAGAATTGCTCTTTTTTTTGCTTGAATCTCATCATCATCATCTTCTTCTTTTTTTTTTTTTTTTTAGATTCAACAAAATCTGATTTATGTGATTTGAAAGCAGCCTAATTTTGCAATGTGGAGGTGTAAGAAAAAAAAAAGAAATGGTTATATTTCTTCTGTCGTTTGTGTTGTACGCAGGGATCATGTGCCAAACAGTGAAGTCTTGAAAAGAACTCTCCCTGGTGATCCATTCAAATAGCTGTCTCGGTACTACCTCTGGAACTTGCATGTTACAATCACTCTGGTCAAAAATCAAAATCTTGAAGATTTCGGTGCTTTGACTAAAAAGAAAAGAAAAAAGAAATTTGGTGGGAGAGAGAGAGAGATAAAAGAACTTCATATTTGTTGGAAGTAATGAATCTTGATTGAAAAGGGCTTTTTGGGGGGAGAGAACAGTGAGCGAGTCAGCTGTAGATGCATGAGTTTCATTACTTTAGTGGTGGTGGGGCAGAGGAGGCCTAATAATGCACCTAATGTTTCTTCTTGGTGTTTTCATTTATTGACAGACATTCACATCGTGCTTGAAGGTTGTGGCTGTCTTCAGAGAAAGACACAAGTTTTCGTGAGAGAAGTGGGAAAGATTTTTATGTTTTGACAATGAGTAGAGAGTTGAAGAAAGGGGAAAAGGTGGAAAAGAGCTCTGCCATGGCTGAGAAGGTTGTGGTTGCTGTCAAGGCATCTAAAGAGATTCCCAAGACTGCTCTGGTTTGGGCTCTGACTCATGTTGTTCAGCCTGGGGATTGCATCACTCTCCTCGTGGTTATCTCTTCCCATAGCTCTGGTAATACTTTTTTTTACATATGTTTGATTGCTCATCTTTTCTACCCAGAATCTTGAATCCTTGTCTTTCCACCTACACTTCGTTTCTTTCTTGCTTTGAGTTTAATGTCCAATCTGCAATGATAAGCACAAGTGTTAAGTGTTCTAGTGAGATCCATTCCATTTTCTTCAATTCTTGGAGATGACAAAACATGGTAGGACGACTTAAATCCGAAAATCCCAGCTAGATGCTATAGCAAGTACTCGCATTTATTCTTCATACATGCTCTGTCCTAGAATTACACAGGTTCTTGTCCATTGTTTGATTTAATGTCCATGCCATGAGTCCACATGGTGGGTTCCAGCTTGTGACACTGAGTTTCTGATGAAATGGGCTCCTCCTGCATTTATTAGTAGTCGTCCACGTTTTGCCGAAATGATTAAACTCAACTTGTTAGATAAATCCATTTGTCCCATCTCTAAGCCTTTCCAAGTTTCCTCCCTCATAGCCATGGCATTGTCACTGTTCTTTGCTGGCCCAGATGCACAATAATATGTAGGTTGTAATTTTGTTTATTCATGTTTTAACCTCATTAATCAGGTAGGAAATGGGGCTTTCCAAGATTTGCCGGCGACTGTGCCAGTGGCCACAAGAGATCAAACTCTGGTACAACTTCTGAACAGAAATCTGACATCACAGATTCTTGCTCTCAAATGATTCTTCAGCTTCATGATGTTTATGATCCTAATAAAGTAAGCATATCGGGTATTTGAATTTACTTGGTTCAATTCTGCATGGCTTCTGTGATGGACTAAGATTTTCTAATTAAAATCTCAGATCAATGTGAAGATAAAACTTGTTTCTGGCACCCCATGTGGATCAGTCGCTGCAGAAGCAAAGAAAATCCAAGCAAGTTGGGTTGTTTTGGACAAGTAATTCTTTACCATCCTCCCTATATTAGGCTCCTACTTCTGATTACAACAATCTGCTTTTGCTTCTGTGATTTGAACATTTTTCAATATCTTGCAGACAGCTTAAGCATGAGGAGAACCGCTGCATGGAGGAGCTGCAATGCAACATTGTTGCCATGAAGCGCTCGCAGGCGAAAGTTCTCCGACTAAATTTAGTAGGGACAGCTAGAAAGGAGCAAGAAGTAGTCAGCTCTGATGATAATCATTTATCTGGGAAGCAAGAGAACAGAAAGGAATGCATGAATCCAACTCGTGGACCGTTAGTTACCCCATCGAGTAGCCCCGAGACGTTCACCGCCACTGAAGTAGGAACCTCATCGGTTTCAAGCTCTGATCCTGGAACTTCACCTTTCTTCACAGCTGACATAAAGGACAGCCTTAAGAAAGAGAAACTGCTATTGGCTACGAACCAAGAACGAGAGCTTGATGAATCTAGTTCAGATACTGATAGTGAAACATTGTCTTCATCCTCAAGTTTGAGGTTTCAGCCGTGGATGGCTGAGATTGTTAATTCACGCTGTCAGTCCATGGAACATCTCGGAGAAAGCTCTGGACGATATAGCACTCGTACACAAAATTCTGGTACCAAAGCTTTGCTGGAAAAGCTCTATAAGCTTGACGATGAAGCCGGTTTTCGATCTCCAAGCTACCGGTCAAATATTGAATTCAGTGGCAGTTTGAGAGAAGCTATTTCCCTGTCGAGAACAGCACCCCCCGGACCTCCACCCCTGTGTTCTATATGTCAACATAAGACACCTGTATTCGGAAAGCCTCCGAGGTGGTTCACTTATTCAGAATTGGAGCTTGCAACTGGAGGGTTTTCACAAGCAAACTTCCTAGCTGAGGGGGGGTATGGATCCGTCCACAGAGGTGTCCTTCCAGATGGGCAGACAATCGCAGTCAAGCAGCACAAGTTGGCAAGTTCTCAAGGCGACCAAGAGTTCTGCTCGGAAGTTGAAGTTCTGAGCTGTGCTCAGCACCGGAATGTTGTTATGTTGATCGGTTTCTGCATCGAGGATGGCAGAAGGTTATTGGTGTATGAATACATCTGTAATGGATCTCTTGATTCTCATCTTTACGGTATGTCTGCACAATTCAGATATGATAACCTGAGAGGAGGAGAGTTTTATTTACCTGTAATGATACATAGCATTGTATACTTCCAGGACGCCATCAGAATACGCTGGCATGGACTGCACGCCAGAAAATCGCAGTTGGAGCAGCTCGCGGACTGAGGTATCTTCACGAAGAATGCAGAGTTGGCTGCATTGTGCACCGAGACATGCGCCCCAACAACATTCTCCTTACTCATGATTTTGAACCCTTGGTACTAGCTCGTAACCTTCACACTTCTTTCACGCCTGAGTTTCTTTGGTTGTTTCAAGATTCAAGTAGTTTCAGAACTCCTCACAAGAGTGAAATGATAACCAAACAAGTCCTTTTGATCCAGTAATTGTGAGATAAACTCTATTCTGGCATGGTTTGTGTGCACAGGTTGGAGACTTTGGTCTAGCAAGATGGCAACCAGATGGGGAGACAGGAGTAGAGACCCGAGTAATCGGAACATTTGGGTAATGCAAGTGCTGAGAACATGATGATGTATGTGTGGTGTTGAAGAGCTTCAATACTGATATGTTTGATGTGAAGGTACTTGGCACCTGAGTATGCTCAGAGTGGTCAGATCACGGAGAAGGCCGATGTCTACTCATTTGGTGTGGTATTGGTGGAGCTCGTTACCGGGCGTAAAGCAGTCGACCTCAACAGGCCTAAGGGCCAACAGTGCCTCACAGAATGGGTAAGCCATTTTCAAATGGGAAATTGTTTTGAGCACTGCTAACCAGATCAATTCATCTCAGGCACGACCATTGTTGGAAGCGTATGCGGTCGACGAATTGGTGGATCCGAGGTTAAAACACAACTATTCAGAGAGTGAGGTTTACTGTATGTTGCACGCTGCCTCACTGTGCATTCGCCGGGATGCTCAAGCCAGGCCTCGCATGTCTCAGGTAAAGCCAAGAACATGTCGAAGCTGAAGTTGGTTATGTTTTTCATCTAATCTGTTGGCGAAATAGGTGCTTCGAATACTTGAAGGCGACGGGATGGAGCTGATGGCGCCTGGGTTCGACGTGGGAAGCCGGAGTGGAAGAATGCGGTCTGATCAGCAGCAGCAGCAGCTACAAAATGGAAGCCCCATGGTAAACTTGGTCTCTAGGCGATTCAGCTCAAATCTCTCTCTCAAATAGAGATCATATTTCTTGGCCAATACTTGTTTCAAGAAGTGGCTTTTATATGATGCCATCGAGATTTTTGCCTTTTTGTATAGCAATGGTTGTATAAAATTTCTAAATGGATACCCAATTGCTTGATTAGTAATATATACTACATATGTTGGTCGGAAATGTCAATGCAAACAATCTCAAGTCAATCAGTCGTTTCAAGTGTGAACGTACAGATAGATAGATGCATGAGCACTAGGTCAGAACCTTCACAAATGCAATTTCAGAAGTGTCCTTGCTCAAGTAGAGATTTAGGGCTTCCTCATTTTTGACCTTGCATATCTGAGAGGAG
The DNA here is from genome assembly GCA_026898455.1 of Plectranthus barbatus. NCBI lineage: Eukaryota > Viridiplantae > Streptophyta > Magnoliopsida > Lamiales > Lamiaceae > Plectranthus > Plectranthus barbatus. Next base: position 422,553 of record JAPKLW010000160.1, on the reverse strand, counting down.
AGAGACGAGATTAGTGAAGTTCATAGGATTATAGAGAAAGAGAAAGATCTGGTTAGTGTGGGTTACTCCATATGCATTCCGCCGCGGTCAGAAGATGGGAGTGAGCTTCCTTGAAGTGCATTCATTGCCTCGGTTGCATGCTCAACTCTCTGTTACAAGGGGGGAAAATGCTTGATTTTATGACATTAAAATAGAAGCAAAGATGCCTTCGTTACTGTGTTAATACCTCAAAATCAGCAAATGCAACTGGCATTCCACCTCTGGCACGAACCTTAAGGCTGTTGAAACCTTGATACCTGCGAGGAAAGGAAAAAGCTGACATCTCGAATTCACTGTTTGCCTACTAGCAGAAGCTGCTAAGAAATCAGATTTAACATGTTCTGTTGATAGTTTCAACAATGCAAATCATACTTTTCCTACAGGCAACTTACTGCGAAAGAACTTGCTTCAGTTCCTCTTCGGTACAGTTTGGACCTAAATTAGCAATAAACAAGGTAGAGCATGCACCGTCTGCTGCTTTGTCAGCTTGCTCCTATGAAAGTCATTCAATACAACCAATCAATAGGTGTTAAATAAAATATAATTGCAGCGACAAGAATATATTGTTTTAGGAACAGCAGTGAAGTATGTACACTTACACTCTCCGGAGCAAAAGCATCATTACCATAACCTGGTTGTTCACTGCTGTGAAACCAACAATTTGTTTCATCAGAATAATAATAAAAATTAAGAAGCTGAAACCAATTAAATACATAAAACTGTTTGTTAAACAAGTCTAACCTCTTCACAGCTGCTAAATAGTCTTGGTTCCCATCATCAGGATTATTGGCAGCCTCATCAGATTCACCATCTTCTAGAAATAAGAAATGTAATTGTGAATGCCTAAAGACGGATTTAGTAGAGATTCTTTCTTATAGAAAAGCTCAGTTCTAATTTAGTAGTAATTAACAGAACGAGGGAAGAAAGTAATCAGAAAACAACCAACATAAATTTACAAATGACTTACTCTAACCACTAAACTTTCTTTCCTAGCTTGTAGAATAAGAAAGCAGTCTTCCTCCCCATGGATATCTACCCCTCTGCAACCCCATCCCAAGGATTTAAGGACAACGGAGTTGCAGAGTGGGGAGGATGTCATCCATTTTCAGAAGGGGATACAAAGAATATGTAAATAAGTAGAATTTGTTCCAGCAGTGAAGAGAACAGCATGCTTACCATCCTCACTGGATGATTCCCTTGCATCAGTTCCAGAATTCGTTCTTCTATCAATAACAACATATGGGCCACTCCCTGTAAATAGCATTTATCATTGCAAATGTAAATAAAATGAAATATCACAAAATAAAAAACAACTCAAACTGGCGTAATAATATTAATAGCATTGGGTTAACAAGAAGATGAAGTAGCCCACCTGGTGTATGTTTTCTTCGAGAATTTGATCTCGCCAGTTCAATGTGCAATGTGGAACCAGTTTGCGGATCAAATTTAACACCCTGTCAATGTTTGTTCACTTTTTACCATGTACCAAATTATGAACTTTCAAGCGCATATAAACTATAAAGAAGTGATATATGGACAAAAAAAAAAAAGGAATCGGAATGCTTTTTTTGGAATCGGATTACAAAAGATATCTCACTCATGCTGGTGCACGAAGAACATAGCTTCTATTTCTGTTCAAAACTATACATCATTATAATCACTAATCACGCAGAAATTATACATCATTAACACAGATACCACTATACCAAACGGATGCTTTCTAAGATTTTTCAAGTAGAGAATGATCTTCAAACGGAAACAAACCCGCAAGTGTAAATCACCTATCAGAAATGATTAATAGATTTCTTTAAGGTACTTCCATCATTTGCAATTAAAGGCAAGAGTTCCCTGAGATATTTAATTCAAGTATGAGAATTCAATAGAAGATTATGAACACTTAAAGTTCCTGATAGTGCTTCATATTTAAGAGATGATAGCTGAGGATTGGAAGATTTAAAAAAAAAAAAAAAAACTTGCAGGCGTAATAGGAGGCATATCTGTAAAATGGAAAAGCTAGAACCACAATTTCCAAGATTTAGGACAAGGTTATGTGTGGTTGCTCAAGAACGTAAATCTATCAACCACATAACCCAATTTTTTTATTTTTTTTGTGTGAAACAAGCAAAATCTTCCAGATTGGATTTATTAGTCATGCCTAGCTGACTTTCTTTCACTCCTTAATTACATTTGAAAAAATAAAAAAAAAGCAAAAGAAAGGAGGTCGACAGGCTTAAGAAGAAACCTACAGAATAAAATTTAAAATTGAAAACTCACATTCAAAGAATGAAGAGCTGCCATTGCCGATTGAGGATTCACAAATGTTGCAAATGCCACAACCTGTCCATTCCAGACAGAAATTGAAGTCCGAATTCATCAGAATCCCCCTAAAATGGCTAAGCACCTTATACTATCCAACAAACAATCAACGGATGAAATCGCAATTTTCAGATCAACTCAGAAAAAAAAAAAAAGAAAAAGGTACACTATTAACAATTCCATAATCACGGAGAAAATCATAAAAAAGATTTCCCCGTTAGTCAGCAGCAAGAAGAATAAGACCTGATTGCCTCTACCGGTGTACTTGAGCTGGCAGGACTCGAAGCCGGGGCGGCGGCGGAAGAGGTTGTGAATCTCGCGTGCCTTGACGTCGTCGGGAAGACCAGAGACAAAGAGAGTGTTGATCCCGTTTCTATCGGCGGCGGGGTAAGCGTATTCAAGAGGCGGTGCAGCCAGGTAGAAACTGTCGTAGGGCGGATGATGAGCCATGTCGGCAAACAGCAAGGGACGGCGAAGAATCTCAGTTCCCGGCGGAGGTTGGGTGGGTTATTGACAATATTGAATTGGGCTTCCCGGAATCTAAATTTGGAAGTCTTTATTGGGCTGATTAAAGTATATATCTGGCCCAATATGTGATGTGATATCCAATTGAAAATTTTTGAATTGAAGAGAGAGAAGATATAAAAGGTCACGGGGAGGTCTTGGGTTAAGCAGGCCTAAATGATTTGTGCGGGTTTTATCCATTAATTTAAGCTTAAACCCATATAATATACTCTAATTGGAATTAATAAACCCTATTTGGGATGGATCAACCCATTTGGGTAGGATAAAACCCGCCTAAACCGTTTAGGTCTGTCTAACGCAAGTTTTTGCCAAAGGTCACACAATCTATCTCACTATTTTCAGCTAAATTCTCGAATTTTTGCAAGGAAACTAAAATTCTTCCACCCATTTTATTCAATGTCGAAAATAATATCCTCTTTTTTACATATTTGGATCGAAATTTTTAATTTTTTTTTCTTCCAGGATCTTTTTATTAGGGATTGGGTCATTAATAAAGTAATTAGCATGCATCTCTCTCTCTTGACTCTTGAGAGCCTGTTTGGATACTCGTTTACATTATAACTAGTTTTTCGCATGTATAAATTATTAAATAAACTTACTGTAAAATTATACAAATTCTATTTATTATAGATTTATATGTAAAAAATACATAGTATAGTCTAAAACTGAATAAATCAGTTCACTTAATCTTTTAGTATAAAATAACAAAAAAAAAGCCCAAAATTCTAATCAATTTAAATTTGATGTGGCATCAACTATAAAATCTAAGTTTGAAAGTGCTCAATAATATCAATATTTACATCACATGAATACATGCTATATCTTTAAGACCTATAAACTCGATATTGAGTTAAAATATAAACTATATTTTCATCAATATATTAATTTCAATATTATATAATATATTGCAATCAAATATTATAAATTAAAGCTTTAAACATTTTGATATCGCGTATATTTAAGTTTAAAATGATTCAAATTTTGACAATTGATCTGTTTGGACTCACTTCTATTCTTCACCTAGTTGAATAATATTATTTCTACATTTTCATTAAAATAAAACTTATAACAGTGTCGTGTTAGTATCTATCCCTTTCCTCCCCCACCCAAAATTTAACAATATTTTTCCATGTTATTGAAAATAATGTAATTTTGTATTATCATATATAGTATTTAAAACAAAGAATGAGAACAAATTTCTTAGTCTTGATATAGTGATAAAAGCGTTTTGTTTATGACTAAGGGCAGCAAAATGAGAGGATCGATTACAAGGCAACTTCGAGTTCAAACGTTCATTTATACTCCCTCCGTCCCACGAAATTAGTCTCATTTGCCTTTTTGGTCCGTCCCATCTATTAGTCCCATTTCCTAAAATGACAAACTTTTTTACACTCATCAATAAAATATTAATTCCACTACACTCACTAACATTGGTTATCGTGCCAAAACCAAATGGGACTAATTACATGGGATGGAGGGAGTATATATGATGGTGCATTATCAATTTTAAGTGTAACTTCAAGTAATTTTATTTAGAATTAATAAACAGCAAAGCCTGCATTTTTGAATTAGAAGAGACCTCATATATAGGGATGTCAATTTAGCCCGGGACCAACGGGTTGGCCTGAATAACCCGAGCTAAACACCGGGTTAGGGTTGAAAATTTCTTAACCGATAAGAAACCGAGCTAAATGGTCCAGGCTAAACGGGTTGCGGGTTAAACGGGTTGGACCCGCCGGGCTACGGGTTGGCCCGACGGGCCACTCCATTTTTTAAAAAAATATTAAAATATTTTAATTTAATTAAATTATTAAATCTTGGAAAAATAAATATCATCTATTTTATACTATACTTATTTTATATTTAGATAGAAGTATTTAAATAAATTTTATGTTACACAAATAATATACCTATATTTTTACTACTAAGAAATATTATTTTAAATAAATAATTTAAAAGAATATTTAAGAAACAATTGATTTCTAAAATATAAATTATTATTTTAAATAAATTAAATTCATAGAATTGTTTAGATTCACAAACTTATAAAATTATTTAGTAAAACTATATCATGTTAAATAAATACTTATTATAGTTTACTTTATGTCAGAGCATATTATTTAATATAATAGTGAGACCTCATCAAATTTTTATGATATAAATAAATTATTATTATTATTATTATATATTGCAATATTCTTTTGTAATTAATATATTTAATTTATTTATTTAATATAATATTATTGGAGTTGTACAATTAAATAATATGATTATTTAATTTATCTAATGTCTTAATAAACAACATTTTATGTTAGTATTCAATCATAAAAATAATTAATTATATTAAAAAAATAATAAATATTTAAGCTTAATAAAAATAAAAAATCGTAATTTAGTCGGCCCGACGGGCCAGCCCGAAAATCGACGGGTTAGGGTTAGGGTTGAGAATTTTCAACCCGACAAAAGTTACGGCCCGTTTAGCCCGGACTGATTAACCCGCAGCCCGATAGGGCTGGCCCGGAACCCGACGGGTTGGCCCGTTTGACATCCCTACTCATATACTTGGGTTGATTAATGAATGAATACGATTCACTCTTTTTGCATTTACCTTTTCAATTTTGATGATGACATGCTAATTTGCAAGGGCCCTTCGTCTAAGTTCATTCACTAAATCAGAAAATTATTACTATTGCGGAAAAGTTAAATTATAAAATCATAATAGTAGCCGATTTTGAGAACAACCAACCAAAACTAATACTACTTATGTTTTTAGAAGGTTCAACCATTTTTGGCAAACTAGATTTTAGAATGATTGTTCAAAATCAAAATGAGAGATCAACTAAATGCAAATATAGCAACAAATTCACATTTTGAACTCAAATTTCTTCACCAGGAAAGTAAAAAAAGAGTTGCAATAAAAAAAAAAGTCAACAACAACAGACAATCATCGCCTGATGTGAATCAATCAATGATTTTTTTTTTTCAATTCACCACAGCTACATTGAAACGGAATAGGATGAACACGAGCAGATTAAACGTCAAAAAAAGAGGGAAAAAAAGAAATAAATCACGAGGAAGGAGACGGACCGGCGGATCCCAACAGACCTCCGGAGGATTCCACATCGGCACACAAATTATCCGTCCTCCTGACGGCGGCGTGAACCAGCACCACCACCGCCGCCACGAGCAGCGAGCTCAGGATCTCCGTCGTCGCGTCTGTGAGCAAGAGAACGGCAATGGTGAGCACCGCGAGCACGATCAGCACCACCTTATCAGTGATCAGACGGCCGAAGATCACGAGCGGCTCGTCGCGGAGGAAGTAGAGGAACAGCCAAACCCCCAGCATCACGAGGAACACGATGAGCGAGATCGGGTGCCAGAGGAGACTGAGGAAAACGACCACCATCGCAATTAGGGCGTAGTTCATGCTGAAATAGGCGAGGTTCGTCTTCACACGCGCGACCGCCTCGCGGAAGGATCTCGGGAAGCTGAAGCTGTGGAAGTCGAACACCTCGCGCCACGGGCGTCGCGTGGCCAGACCGGCCTTGAAGCGCTCCTTGGCGCGCGATACGTACTCGAGGTCGACGGTGGGAGACGAGGAGGAGGGGATGGTGCCGTAGTAGGTCATTTTCCGGCGTCGGTGATGGGGAATTCGGAAATTTGCGATGAAGAAGTGGAAATTGAAAAGGGGGCCAAGGGAGGGTGGACGCAATATAGGGAATAACTTATTCCGGTAGACAAGTTTGGTTTGTTGAATTCTGATTGGTCAAAGTTGTATATGGAAATATTATCTAATTTTAATTTACATAAAATATACTATCAAATTATGTTAATGTAAAGTGATATATGATTTTAACAAGTTTCTTTGTTTTATTTATGATTTATTTTTTTATTTGATTGTATAAAATGAGTCCCTTCCCGATGTAGTGATAAAAATGTTTTATTTGTGATCAAGGGATTATGAATTTGAAATATCAAAAGAAGATTTGGTTGTGTGAATTTTAAATTAAATCATATTATTACAAAAATATAAAATGAAAGTGCAAGACATGTGAATTTTTTAATGTCAAATACTTGTGAATTTCCAATTTTTGAATAAAGTTGGACAATTTTCAAAATAGGGATTGCAATAGAGAATTAATTCAATAAAGTATTCATTATTGGTGTAATTATTGCAAGCTAATAAGTTGAACCAGAAGTGTTATTTTTTGAAATTCAAATTTTCATTATTAGTGTATTTATTACAATATAAAGAGGTTGAACCTCAAGTGTGAAGATTTTTAATTTTTTAATATAATGTAACGTGAAAATATATGTGATCTATATAGCTTACACGTTTAATCAGTTGGGCTTTTTGAAATAATGTAATGAAAGACAAATAAATTAAAAAATATGAGTAACTTGATTTGTGAAATTAGACCAGGCTGGTCAGTTTACAAGTAATGTAATTTATAATAAAATAAAACAAATCAGATTTAATATTAGAATCTAACTTTTAAAATTATGGGGCCGGTCACATTGTTTTCGTCTCCGATTCTGCCTATGCGATTTGGCGAACTATCTTTACATTATTTTAAATGACGAAATGATATACGATAATAAAAAATTATAATTCAATTAACCATATCGAAGCAACACATCTTTCTATGTTGAAAAGAGCTTCAATTGTTTAGTTTTCTTGGATCCAACACAACTTAGAAAGCTAATTAATCAATATATATATATATATATATATTAAAGTAAGACCGGATGCAAAATATAGTAAGACTATGTTTATCAGCAATCACTTCTATCACCCAACCATTTTAATACTTAATTAATTTTTCTCTTATCCACGTCACTCAACTCAACCACAATAATTTTATAAAGTTTATCAATGACCACTCAACCACTTATCTAAATATATTTCTTTTATTCATCTTTATTTTAAACACAAAAATACTACTTGTAATTGAAATAATAAAAATATATAAATTATAAAACAATTAGATAAAATAAAATCACACTTATTACATTGTCATAAATAACATAAAAAAGTACAATTAGTTGAAGTAGAATTACATTTTACAAAATACGACTACAACTTAAAATAACATTATTTCATATAATACAACAACTTGTATTTAAATTAAAGTAGTTAAATCACGACTAAATATCAATAATTTGTGAATAAGATGATTTTTGATAATTTTTTTATTGAAATAAATTATCAATAATTTGAGAATAAGATGATTTTTGATAATTTTTTTATTGAAAAGGCAAGTGGGTATATTTCTCAAATTAAAAATAAAATATATATATCAAAATTAGTCTTTATTTGTAGAGAATGAAAAATTATGAAATTCGGTATATTATTTATTTATTTATTTATTTTTTACTATTTAAAAGATATGTCAAATTTAGTATTATATGATACAAAATAAATTTATCAATAGAAATGAAAACAAATGTAAAAATCTTATTGATCCATAAATAAATAATAAAAGAAAAATAGGTATGGGGACCACCGACGCGCACGGCCCCGGCACCCCCGCGCGCGCGCACGGCCCCGGCAACCCCCGCGCGCGCGCACCCGGCACACGGCAGCCCCCGCCCCGCGTACCCGGCACCTTTGTGGTGGGTGTAGGTTCTGACCAGATTGATTTTAAGAAATTTTCAAATATTTTTTAATTAAGGAATATTTGATGTGGAGGGGACCTGATTGCTAGTGGTGGCCAAACTGGCCCGGAACCGGCTGAACCGGCCTGGAACCGGCCCGGCGGTTCCACGATTCCGAACCGGAACCGTCAAAACGGTTCGGAACCGGAAGAACCATAACCGTATATAGACGGGCCGGTTCAGGTTCAAGGGTTTAACCGGAACCGGCGGTTCCAAACCGTGGAACCGGCCTGAAAATTAAAAAATATATATATATTTTAAACGGTTCGGAACCGCCGGTTCCGGTTCGGAACCGCCTGAACCGGCCCAACGACTATTTTTTTTAAAAATGTAACCGTTGCAACCGGCGGTTCCGGTTCCGAACCGGCATTCTAACGGCTAATTAACGGCTATTTTTTTGAAAAAATAATTAAAAAATATTTATCGACGAATGAGATCGCGACACGTGGCACCGAACCGCCGGTTCGGAACCGGAACCGGCGGTTCGGCCGATTTGAAAAATGCTCAAAATTTTCCTATAAATACCCCCCCTTCCTTCAACATTTTTCACACCTCAATCTCAATTCTCTCATTCTATTCTCTCAATTACTCTCAATTACTCTCTTTTTCAATTAATTCTTGCAATTTCTCTTTCAAATTTCCATTCCAAATCCATTCTCTCAAATTTCAATTATGTCTTCAAGTCGTGGTCGTGGTGTTGGTGGTGCCGACAATAGGGGCAAGTCCATAGCTAGAGATGATACTACTAGAGGTCCACCTCGTCAACGTCGCCGTGATGTTCATATTGAAAGCTCTCCTCAATCTCAATATGATGATAACATCACTTTGTCATTGAGTGATGGTGAAGATCTTCGTGAAACTCAAGTACGAGCTGATGAGGAGTATGCCCGACAATTGTAACAACATGAAATGCGATTTCGTGAGGCATTGGAAAATGAAGCCAACGAAGGTGTTCCCCCCCGAGGCTGAGGTAAATGAAGAAGATGATGATTTCGATACAAATTTAAGTCCAAAAGCTTTGAAATCCGATCTTTTCACAAAGCACTTCCGAAAAATTCGTTCGAAGGAGCAAAAGAAAGGTACGTGGTGTTTTAAATTCTTATACTTATTTGAAATTTTATTTCAAATTCTTATACTTATTTTAAATTTTAATTATGATATCTAACTAGAAAAATATAAAATTATAGGTGCTCCCGAACAATTTGATCTATATTGCAATTATTGCCCTAAGAGATACAAATTCGCCGCCGGTGGTAGATATGGAACATATCAACGCCACATAAAGGTGAAGCATCCCATGGAGTTTGGCTTGTCTAAGGGTCAAACTCAATTAAACCAAGGTGCATTTTCTACTTCCCAAGGTACGTCTTCCTCTTCCGCTCTTCATAAATATGATCCGATAGAATCTAGGGATTCATTATCGTCATGGGTTTGTGTAGAGAGTTTAGCTTTTCAATTAATGGATAAAGTAAGATTTGAAAAATATATACATCCGCTTCAACCTCTTCAAAAAGAATTCCACGCTCAACTATGGTGCGTGGAATAAGAAATAGAGTTAGACAATATAGATTGACTTTACGCGATCAATTTAAAAAATTAGATCATAGGGTTTCTATTTGCTCCGATATTTGGGATGATTGTAGATCCGAACATCATTATTTAAGTGTAACCGTTCATTGGATAGATTCCTCTTGGAATGTAAATAAAAGAATAATTGCATACCGAAAATTTGATGATCCTCATACGGCATCAAATATAGCACGTTTATTAATAAAAATAGCTCACCAATATAAAATAAACGACAAAATATTTTCTATTGGTTTTGATAATGCAAGCAACAACACCGCATCAATAAGGGAGCTTATTTTGGAGTGCAATCCGGTCCTCGGAGGTAAGTTTTTCCATTGTCGTTGTATTACTCATATTCTTAATTTAGCCGTTCAAAATGGAATGAAACTTTATACTCATTCAATCCAACCTATTAGGGCTGCAATTTTATGCATACATAGTCATAAAAAAATTGCAAAAAAATGGGCTTCTTTTTGTGCTACTCATGGAGTCCGAGCAAAACGTTTTCCAACCGATATTTGTCATAGGTGGAATGCCACCTATGAAATGCTAAATGCTACTTTTAAATATAAAGAATTATTAGTACAATTTTTTAGAAGTGATGATTATGGTATTAGTTTGCATTTATCTCATTGGGATGCATGTACTAGTTTGCATGAATTGTTAAAATCTTTTTCTAACGCAACTAAAGTTTTATCCGGTGTTTATTATCCCACTAGTTCTAAAGTTTTATATCATTGTTGTTATATTGCTTGTCAATTTAATCAATGTAGTTTCATACCCGAATTAAGGCATATAATATTTGATATGGTTATTAAATGGTTAAAATATTTTAGGGAGATTCCCTCCGTATTTTAAATTGCTAAAGTATTTGATCATAGTATTAAATTAGAAGGTGTTTATTCTTTTATTGATACATATTATACCGCTTTATCAACCTTAGCATTTATAGGGCCCGACGAAATTATTCCTTTAGAACAATTGAACCTCCCTTCCGTCGATGTAGTTAAATCCCAACTTAGTACAACATTACGTGAAGCTTTCGATTCATTTTGTATCACATATAGCCACTTAGTTCAAATTAGATCTACCTCTAGGACAACTAGTTCCGGCCAAACTAGTGCTAACCCCTTGTTAGCTAGAATTCATAATATTATGTCTCAAAACCGTCCGTCTAGTTCGCAACAAAGCGAACTAGATGTTTATTTGGCGGAAATGTATGTTGGTGGTGATTGTTTGCAGCCTCAAGATGAAGAAGATGAGAACGCTCCACAAGAGGTTGATATTCTACTATGGTGGTCAAGGCGACAACAACAATACCCAATCCTAAGTACGATGGTGAAGGAGTTCTTAGCCGTCCCCGCATCAACGGTTGCCATGGAACAAGCATTTAGCTCGGGTGGCTATATGTTGGATGAAAGAAGGTCCAACTTGACACCGGCCAATTTGGAAGCACAAGTTATACTTAAAGATTGGAAAGATGCCGAAGATCGAGAACAACAACCGGATTGGAGGCATGTCTTCGACGACGAGGATGCTTACAACTCCGAAGCAAGCGCGGCAAGTACTAATGCTTCCGATGGCCTAGGTGATGCGGATTTCAACTCCGATTAAAGGTAAGTAAGGTAAGAGAACTACGTGGGCTTTGATTCCCTTAATGAAAATTAAGGGATACGTAGGCAACTTAATTTTAAGGTAAAAAATTAAGTGCAAGCCCTTTTCAATTAACCCCTCCCCTCCCCCCTAATTATTAATTTTTTTTTAATTTTTTGGAATTTGTTTGTTTATAGTTTTAATTTTCAATTATTGTAATAATATTAATTCTTCAATTTTGTAATTTGTATAACTTGTGTAGTTAAAAAATAATATACAATTTTGTAATTTGTATAACTTGTGTAGTTAAAAAAAAATTTGTAAATATACATTCATCATTGTAACTTGTAAGTTTAAATTTGTAATCTTAATTTATAATATTCCTTATATATTTTTGTGTTTATTTAATTTGTGTACAAAGTAAAAAATAATATACAATTTTTGTGTACAAACCAAATATTACTCAAAGGAACAAAATACTTTTAATTACAATTTTTTGTACAAACCAAATATTATATTTCAAATAAAATAAATAATTAAAATTAAAAAAAAAAATGGGCGAATCGCCGGTTCGGAACCGGAACCGGAACCTTAACCTTCTTGCCACGGGCCGGTTCCGGTTCCATTTTTCCGGAACCGTGGAACCGCCGGTTCCGAACCGGAACCGGCCCGTGGCCATCACTACTGATTGCTGATATTTCCAGTCTAAGTTTGAGTTAAATTAGTTGGTCATTAATGGACTATTTAGTTCATTAATTTGGTGAGAATAAATTTATATGTAAATAATATATTAAGATTTGATTGCTTAATTAGATTGCTTCTATATATGAAAAACACTTCAGTCATTAATTAATAATTTATTTAAAATTTTATTAATAAACATATACAGTTTATTGAAAATTTAATTTTTAGATAAATTAATTTAAGCAATTCGAAACTTAGAGTAAAAGAATTACATAATTTTATGATAATACGTTAATTGGAAAATAATAGATTGATTTTTTTTAATTTTAATTGAAAGTAATTGATATTTATGATTGGACTTGTAAATCATATATTAAAGACTTCATTATTTGTGTACAACTTATTAATATATATATATATATGTGTATATATATATATTATGAATTATGATCAACATAAATCATTATCTTAAAATTTATATAATATTTACTAATAAATAATTATAAATTTTATTGAAATATATTTTAAAAAATTAATTTAAAATCACTATTTTGTTTAGAAAATGACGCAAGTTTACGAGAACATATAATTGAATTATATAAATCCATTGTAAATTTATTTATTTTAAATAAATATCATTTGTATTAAATGATAAATATTAAATAGGAATGAAAATTATTTTATTCCTATTGGGGTTATTACTAGGTAAATGCTTACTAGATTTATAAAATTTAGTTAATCAATTTAAATTAACGAGCATCACTCTACGAGATGTATTTGAGCCCCTACGGATCTTCAAATTTGCATTTGTTGGTAATTCGGGTACTTTGTGGTAAATTCTCGATGTGAAATATTTAATTTCGTCGTAATTAAATATTACCAACTTAATCTACACGAAGAGTAGGTGGTCGTGGTATATTTGTTTTCTCAAATCCGAATTCCGGTGAGTGAGAAATGAGTCCGCGAAGTGACATGGAGTCGACGTGGTGTACACGTTGCATGTGACGTGGCTGATGAGTCAGCCACGTGTTGCAATTGAGTGTGGACAGTTACACCATGGGGAATTACACACATGAGTGTTGAACGCATTTTCCACATGTTGAAATTGCATTCAAAAGTTGTAACGGCTCCATTGATGGCGTCGGTTACTCCGTGTTTCATGCCTTGTAACGGTTCAGCATTGATGCTGAGACAGGCTCCCCCTGGGTGGACATGTCTATAAATAGGCATGCATTGTGTTGTTTCCTGTCCCCCGAACATCAGACAACTCACTTAGCCAGAGATACTGCAATTTTTTCCTCATATTGCTGCATCTTTTTTGTTGTTCTTCTGCAACTCAGTTTCGCCTCTATTCAGTTCGCCGGAGCTTTTCCGATTTGCGGTGCTGCCTCGTAAAAGACAAAGTCGTTTTACCTTTGGGGACAAACCGCCGTTAGACGAGCACTACGTCAGCGAATTTGTCTTGCGGGAAGAGGGCTTCCTCGACTTGGCTGGGATTTATCCCGTTTTATTTTCTTTTATTTATTTAATTTCTTTTTATTTTAATTGTTCTCGTACTAGCAGTACCTGCAGATATAGTTGTAAAAACTTGTTGTACTAGACATAATTACTTGCAGTGTTTTCAGTTCTGCTTCACAGATCTTGTAACCAACAATCGCAAGACAAATTACTCTACTTCTCAAGATCCTAGATGGATGATCACACTCTCAATGGTGGTGGTGGAAGCAACTCCAACAATGGTCCTAAGCTCCCTCCGAATGCCCAAGCCGAAAAGCCCTTCAAGTTTGGAGGAGTGGACTTCAAGACTTGGCAACAAAAAATGCTATTCTACCTTACAACTCTTGGATTGATGGTTTACTTGAAGGAAGACAGGCTAGAGCTTGCCGATGATGAGGCCGATCAAAACAAGAGAATAACTTTTGATAATTGGTGTCAAGGGGACTTTCTTTGTCAAAATTTTGTATTAAATTGTAGATCCCATATACGCCGTGTATTGTAATGTAAACACCGCAAAAGAGTTATGGGAACAACTAGAAAAGAAATACAAGACGGAGGATGCGGGTACTAAGAAGTACGCCGTGGCCAAGTACCTGTCATACCTAATGGTTGACGGTCCTTCGGTGGTGGAACAAGTGCAAGAGTTTCAACTCATTTTGCACAATGTTCACGTCGAGGGGATGTTACTCCCCGATGCCTTCAACGTGGCTGCGGTCATTGAGAAGTTGCCTCCTTCGTGGAAGGATTTCAAGAGCTACCTTAAGCATAAGCAAAATGTTATGTCTCTTGAAGATTTGATTGTTGATAAGCTCATAATTATACTCACTTATCTATATTTTTCTCCATTGTTTCAAATATATTTTTTTTATATTTTTACTTATTTCAGTGCATGAGTCTACTTTAGAGGGTGTTATGCCTTTGATGGGTAATTTTTGTAGGTTTTAGGCCAAATTCATTGGAAACCTGTACCGAAGGCAGATGATGTTCAAAGGAACAATCACGAATTCTTCCACACTTGGAATCCGAGCTAATGGATCATGGAAATAGAAAGATCTTTGAATTATCTTTCCAACGCAACTGAAATTGGGTCAATCGGAGTTTGGGAGCAAAAGTTATGGCCAAAACCGTGAGATTGTGTAGAAGGGGATCGACGCGTGCATTCCTGTCGATCAATAGGATTTGTGTCGATCAAAACAGAGGCCCAAACACAAAATTCAACCTGGATTTCGACTGGATGGTTGTGTCGATCGACAACATGCCTGTCGATCGACACGGAGGTCCGAGAAGGCTATTTTTGGCCTGTTTTGGCAGTTTTTGCTATTTTTACCCAATACTCAAATTAGGTCTTTTCCCCCCTCTATAAATATGAACTCTTAGGCACGAATTTGAGACTTCCTGGATGCATTATTACACTTAGAATAATTGAGCTTTGGAGTTTTTACAAGACATTCAAGGTTCCTCTTTATTTGTAAGTTCTTTATAATATGTTTGCTTTAATTCTAGTCATGTTTTGTGGCTTGAACCCTAAACAGGTTCTAGG
The DNA here is from genome assembly GCA_026898455.1 of Plectranthus barbatus. Classification (NCBI taxonomy): domain Eukaryota; kingdom Viridiplantae; phylum Streptophyta; class Magnoliopsida; order Lamiales; family Lamiaceae; genus Plectranthus; species Plectranthus barbatus. The sequence continues at coordinate 407,132 of JAPKLW010000160.1, read as the reverse complement.
GTTATGATTTCTTTTCTGATGCATGTTTAATTGATATCAACTCAATAGCATGGTTCAATTCCTTGTGCTTAATTAATCGAATCTAGATTTAAAGAAGGATCGAGAGATGAATTTGAATCTAGGTTTGTAGTTATTAATTGAAGGACCGAGAGGTGAAAATTTATAATAGGAAAAATGAATTGAATGCAATTATTTTCTGTCTCAAAAGGAAGAATTAATTTGTAGGATTTAATTAGATAATTATCGAGATTGACTAATTTGGTGTTCTTGAGACCGAGAGGAGATAGTCACTAATTAGTAATCTAGGGTTTAATTGCCTAAACAAGGAATTTAATCCATTTGAATCTTAATTTATCCCCATTGCTGAGTTGATTGATATTTACATGTTGATGATTAGATAATCTACCCTAGGATTTGTGCTCTCTTTAATTATTTCAAAACCTTTATTTTATTGTATTGTCATCTTTAATTTACAAAACAAAACCCCTTTTCCAATTTCCTCAAACTTCTATGTCCTAGAAATTATAGCTAGTACTTTGGATTTTTCGTTGCACAGTCCCTGTGGGATCGACCACCTTAGGGTGTAAAAATTATTATTTGCTTGCTGTTTCTGCAGCAGTTATCAAATTGGCGCCGTTGTCGGGGACTTGTCAGATCTATCTAATTATTACTTTATTTTTAGTTCTGATGGATTGAGGCTGCATTTTATTTTAATTTCATTTTTATTGGTTTTGCTGTTTTTAATTTTGTATTTAGTTTGTTGATTTTGGTTTTTGGTGTTTGATTTTTGTGTTTGTTCCTGTTCAGTTTTTTTCTGGTTTTCGGCTTCTGTCTCGACCGACAGAATCTCTGTCGACTGAAACAGGCGCAGAAAACACCCGTGTCGATCGACAACCTCTCTATTGATCGACACAATGTCTGATTTCCTGTTTTTCTTTGTTTTTGGTTGCAGGTTTATGAACACAAGGGCCCAGGGCAAGCCACTCGAGATTTTTGACCCAGAAATCAAGGCCAGCATCAGAAAAAGGAAAGGAAAAGCAAAACAAACAATTGACACCGTAATGGATAAGATGCCACCTTTGGAGGATCCCGACACACAGCTCATCATTCAAGAGAGTGCCACCTTACTTGTCCAAGAAGTCACTCAGATGAAGGACATCATCAAGCAACTCATGGCAGAAAGAGAAGCTAACAGGCACGAGGCCGAAAGAAGAGAGAGAGAAAGGTGCCACACAGATGACTCCGATGATGAGGACCCCAACGCAATGGCCAAGAAGTACAGACCACAGCCCGGGAATGAGGGATTTGTTATTGGCATCACCGCCAATAACTTTGAACTCAAGACCGGCTTGATTCAGATGGTTTAGCAGAACCAATTTGGGGGCCGAGCAATGGAGGATCCGTACACCCACCTCAGGATGTTCGTGGAGGTGTGTGATATCATCAAGCAAGGAGGAGTCACCCAGGATGTGACCCGTCTGCGCTTGTTTCCCTTCTCACTTCGGGATCAGGCTAGGACATGGTTTACAGCCTTGGACTGCAGCAACATTCGTACATGGGCCAATCTCAGATCCGAGTTCCTTGCTGCCTTCTTCCCACCTTCAGTCATCATTCAAAAAAAGATGGAGATCTTGCAGTTCCACCAGAGGATGGATGAGACTCTTTTTGAGGCATGGACCAGGTTCAATGAGCTACTGAGGAGTTGCCCGGGCCATGGAGTTGTTACTGAGGAGCAGACCCACATCTTCTACAGAGGATTGACTATGGAGAACCAGAAGTCGGTGGACTATGCAGCCGGTGGATCATTGATGAGCAAGTCACCAGAAAAGGCTCTGAAGCTGTTAAAAAAGATGGCCCTACATGATTAACAATAGGGGAATCCAAGGAGGCCACAGATCCGAGCTGTTGAGGCAAAGGAGGATGATGCATTGAAGAAAGAGGTTGAGAAGCTAAAGGGGGAAGTTGAAAAACTAAGTACTTCTGCTTCTGTTTTGTTGCACAGGTTGATCCTATCGCCGATGTGAACTACATGAATCGTGGTGGCTACCAGAATCATTACCGGCAAGGGGGATACCAACACTACCATTGTAGACCTCATCCATGTTTCTCCTACTCTCAGCCTGAAGCTGCCGAACAACCACCTCTTGATTTTGATGTGCAGAATGACGAGATTGGGGAGAAAAAGAAGGAGAGCCTTGACGAGGTGCTCAAGAACTTCACCAAAATCTCAGATTACAGAATGAGGAAAATCGAGAAAGAAGTGGAAGGAGTTAATACCAAGGTGGATCTGCTCGGCAAGCACGCCAAGATCATTGAAACTCAAATGAGCCAAATCGCTACCACTATCGGGATGCAACATACTCCAGGAAAGCTGCCCAGCACTACAGAGACAAATCCCAAGAACAAAAAAGATTGCAAAGCTGGGAAGCTGAGGTCTGGAAAGAGTTACAAAGGTCCGAGCATGCCCCAAAGCAAGTTTGGGGGGAGAAAAGAAGCAGACCCAGCAGAGCCGGCCTATGTTTCGATCGACAGGATTCCTGTCGATCAACATAGAGACCCAGAAGAGGCAGTCGACACAGATTCAGATGAGGAGATCGATATAACTGCAGAGGGTGTGTCGATCGACACACCCCCTGTCTATCGACAGGCAGTCCAGAATCAAGGCCAGTCGACACAGCAACATGCCCATCAACATTCCTCCACTTCCAAGGCTGCCAAGACACCTCTGATGCCGTTTCCTCAGAGATTCGCCAAGCAGAAGGAGGATTCGAAGTTCTCACGCTTTGTCGAGAACTTGAAGAAGGTAAGTATTAATCTTCCACTAATTGAAGCTCTTGCTGAAATTCCAGGTTACATGAAATATCTCCGGAAGCTGATGAGCGAGAAGAAACACTTTGTGGAGAATGCAACTGTTGTTGTGCTAGTAGCTATGAAATTAATATGCAAGTGCACGTATGTCAAACAAGTAATACAGATCTAAGTCCGGATATCGTACCCAAGAGAGTGAAAGTGAACCGTGCACATTCTATTGCTTGTAGATTAGGTGGTTTTTGTAACTTCTTCTAAACTAAATCAAAAGGAAAGCATATAAAATGAAACCAAACAGTGCTAAAACAATTAATACTATTTCCCCCCACAAAATAATCATAAACAACTAGAATATGGTTTTAAAATCGATTATAAAATGCACTCGGGTTATTGACTTTTGTTATCTCCTCTCCTATATGCTGTAGCATTGTTCAGGCAACTACTCTGATTCTTGCAACCTCACTCCTTTCTGTTCAGACTATCATCATAGCTCTAGATCTATGTTTTTGTGCTAACATCCATATGTCTATGGTAAGCTTTGCCTTCAAACAATCTATTTAAGAACAGGGGTTTATGCAAGTCTTAGATTCCATGTATATATCTACACTAGAAATTAAGATTGACCATGATTCCCTCATCCTAGATCTCCTCTCGGTCTCACTAAGCGAAATCTCTACCTGCCACTGTCGTGTTTAGGTAGACAAACAAACCAGAATCAAACTCAAACACCAGATTTATCACAAGAACAACTTCAACATATATTCAAGAAGACAACCAGTCAATAACCCGAGCTTAAAGAGTTTAGCTCATGCTTACAAAAGTTAAAAAGAAAATAACATTCGAGTTCATATCTACGAACATCATCCACAATAAAATATCAAACAAGTTCTGCAAGATAAAGATAAACTATTCGTGATTTTTGCAACTGCCACTGCTGCTTCTCACGAACTCTTCGTTCTCCCTTGCTCCAAAAACCTATGCCGATCTCCTCCTTGAATGATTGTTGTCTTTTTTTTCTCTGTTGTCCACTGTCAAAATATCTCCCCTGTCTCTTTTCAACTTCATCCAGGCCTTACACGTGGCTCCTCTATCTGCCTCCCAACTCTGATGATTCTCCTGGGCGACACGTGTCTGCTTTTGGGACAAGATCTGAAAAGTGCAAAGATCCTGTCTGCTGTGGTCCCAGATGATCTTCATTGGAGTTTTGACCATGCTACTCTTATGCTGCGACATTAAATCATTCTTTCTTGCTTCTGTCATGCTCCAGCATAATGAGACCTATGATACTATTCAAACAATTCCTTTTGCAAAACTCCAAGTTAACACAATTACTACAAAATAAACCCGAATTTCATATACTAACCAAATTACCTATTTTATACTATTTATCCTATAAAACAAACCTAATTTTAGTACATAATTAACTAATCTAGACACAAAATAATAACTCTTTAAGAGAGTTATCAGCAATCGTGAAGCTTCATGAGCAGTGCAACATGGTCCTACAGAAGAAACTTCCAGTCAAGAGAAGTGATCCAGGCTGTTTCTCCATCCCAGTTGAGATCGGGGGGGTTCAAGTTCGAGAAGGTTTTGTGCGACAATGGTGCCAGTATCAACCTGATGCCCTTCTCTATCTTCCAGCACCTCAAGATTAGAGAGTTGAGGTCGACCACTATCACCTTGCAGATGGCAGACCGATCTGTGTCTCGCCCCAAAGGTATAATTGAAGATGTACTTATTCGTGTAGGTCATCTTATCTTTCCTGCATATTTTGTGGTCCTTGACATGAAGGAAGATGGGAACACACCCCTCATCTTGGGAAGGGAATTCCTAGACACTAGTGCTGCTCTGATTGATTGTCGTGGTGGAGAGATCACACTTCGAGCAAATGAGGAAATGATTACATTCAAGCTCGACACAAGCCGACAACAATCCGAATGCTTCAGAATCACATCCAGAGAGGAAGCATATGAGGAAGAAGAAGAAGAAGCAAGCGAGGAGTTCAAAGAAGACCAAGCCGTTCAAAGATGGGAGCGAGGGAACGAGTCGACAAAATTGTCAATTACACCGTCTCTTCCCGAGCTCACTGCTGTCATCCAAGATCGGTGGGTCTATATGGTGGATTCTCATGGTAGGCGAGTGCAAACTAGCCCACCTTGGTTCTGAAAAGAGGTACCGTCGAGCTACGACATTAACTAAAGCACTTTTTGGGAGGTAACCCAACTTTTACATGCTTTCTTTCCAATTTCCGTTGTTTCTTTACAATTTTCATTTTTATTTCCGTTGGTGTGTTTAACTTTAGTTTCAAATTTCTATTTTGCATTTATAATAGCTTATTTTCAAAAAAAATATATAGATATTATGTGAGGAAAATCTTTAAGTAATTAAACCCTCTAGCATTATATGCAATGTTTGGAATCGATCTTTGATTAGTTGAGTTGATTTCAATTGTGGTTGATTTGCCCATGAATGTAGAATACCGCATGATAGGGTCTAATTGAAACTTACACTTGCATGATGTTTGAGTGGATTGAAATTGACTAAGGAAGAATTTTTGAACCCAAGTGAGTTTTTGAGCCTTTATTTGTTCATGAGAGATTCGCATGTATATTCTCGTTTCTCTAGAACTTAGTTTTGTTCTGTTTTGAGACTGCATAGTGTGCACAAGGATAGAAAATGATCTTAGGTCATCTTTGTTAGCCAAATTATCCTAAACACTGTCCCTTGTTATATTTTATCCCTAGATTAGCCCATTTGAGCCTGTTACTTTTTCTTTCTTGGTCTATGAGTTAAGAAAAATATTGTAGTTCTATTTTGTCTATGAGATAGTGCTATGAAAAAGGTGAATTGTATCCTGTCTATAGGATTTGGGTGAAATAAGGATAATTGTTATAAGTTGATGGGAAAATTTTAGATTGGTGAGCAAAAGAAGGTTGGGCTCTAGAAAGAAAAAAAAAGTTATGTCCTTATAAGCTCAAATCATTAAATAAAATTTTTTAAGAGCATAAAAGGACTAGAAAAAAAATAAGCCTTGGTTTGTGTTGAAATTTTTAGGAGAATGGTGGATGATGAGAAGATAGTGGTTGGATTTGTTGAGAGTAGCTAACTCAATTGGTTTAGTCACTTGGCCATATTTCCCTACCTTTCACAAAAAGCCTACATTACAACCTAATCAAAGTCCTTTTTGATTCTTGAATTGTGTGCACAAATAAGCAGTGGAGATTTTAGAACTCTTGCAAGCCTATGGTAGAAATTTTTTCATACATGTTGTGAGTGCTTTCATTTGAAATCCAAACACTTGAGTGATGAGCGATACACTTTCCTGTGAGTCTTCCGAAGTTGATGAATATCTTATCTCTTTCAATTGCTTGTGTGATGTGGATTGATGAACCTTAATTGTGATGAATCTTGTGAGGCATTGCACTTTCAACTGCTTGAGAATTCTTTTCTTCTTTTCTTCGATTGAGGACAATCTAATATTCAAGTTTTGAGGGGTTTGATAAGCTCATAATTATACTCACTTATTTATATTTTTCTCCATTGTTTCAATTACATTTTGTTATATTTTTACTTATTTTGGTGCATGAGTCTACTTTAGAGGGTGTTATACCTTTGATGGGTAATTTTTGCAGGTTTTAGGCCAAATTCATTGGAAACCCGTACCGAAGGCAGATGATGTTCAAAGGAACAGTCACGAATTCTTCCACACGTTCAATCCGAGCTAATGGAGCATGAAAATAGAAATATCTTTGAATTAGCTTTCCAACGCAACTGGAATCGGGTCAATCGGAGTTCGGGAGCAAAAGTTATGGCCAAAACCGTGAGACTGCGCAGAAGGGGATCGACGCGTGCATTCCTGTCAATCGACAGGATTTGTGTTGATCGAAACAGAGGCCCAAGTTGTAGAATCAACACAAAATTCAATCTGGATTTCGACTGGATGGTTGTTTCGATCGACAGCATGCCTGATAAGCTCATTATTTCACTCACTTATCTATATTATTTTTATATTATTTTATGTAGTTTTATTAGGTTTATATATATATTTTATGCATGATGTCAATATTAGGTGGTTTTAGGTGTGTTTTGATGTTTATGCAGGTTTTTAGGCCTAAACTCACGAGAAAACCGTTCCGAAAGCAGTGATGTGTAAGAGTAGCAGTGAAGAGTTTTTCCACAAGAGGAATTCAGGCTATTGGCGCATGGCAATGGATGATTCTTTGAGTTAGCTCTCCAACGCAACTGGAATCGGGTCAATCGGAGTTCGGATGAGGAAGTTATGGCCAAAACCGTGAGACCGCGCAGGAAGGGCGGAGTCAATATTTCCACGTCGATCGACGCAGCTGCGTCGATCGACGCGGACCTCCTGGCGCGGGAAATTGGCTGAATTTAAGATTTTTCATATCTTTAGCCCTAGATTTGATATGATACACCTCCACCTCTATAAATAACCTTGTAAAATCGAGTTTTAAGCATGTTTTATTCCAGATTTCAGATTTTAGAGATTCCAAGAGTTCTAGGGTTTATGTTTGAAGACAGAGTTTTGTGGGAAGACATTCCAACCCAAGTTTTTATGCAAATCAGGTTTTATTTTTCTATGATGAATATTACTCTGAATATGTGTAACTAAACTTCTTTTCAGATTCTAGGGTTTCGAACTATCAATGTATACATGTTTTGATTAATTGAATTATTCTCCCTTTCCCGTCGAAGTTTGTGAAATCTGTGCTTCTTCATAATCTTGATTTGTTGGCCACATCTTAGGATTATCTAGTTGATTACTTGAGACATAACTGCGATAGTTTTCAATCGAAAGAGATTTTCACAATATAATTTGATTTCTTGTCGTAACTGAAGGAGATTAATTGTAGGAATAAATCTGTTGATCTTTGGAGTTAGTTAATTTATCTTGAGACCGAGCGGAGATAGGTAATTAATTAATCTAGTTTATGAATTGTCAAACAAAGAAGTTCATAATATTTTCTGATGTTTCACTACGAAGAGGAATTAAAATTGGGAATTAATCAATTCATTCATCCATGTCATACTTGATAGGTAGATATCCCTGGAATCTGTGCTTCTCTTATTTGAATTCAAAAGCCTTTTAATTACCTGTTTAATTTTCATTAGTTAGTATTACGATTTTCAGAACAACCAAAACTTTTCAATTGATTTTCCTGACCAGTATTTTGAGAACTTATGATTTAGTACTTAAGATTTTTCGTTGCTTCATTCCCCTGGATCGATAACTTTAGGGTTTATAAATTTATTTGCCACTATTTCTATAATTAATCTGTAGAAATTACAATGATCAATGCCTGTCGATCGACACAGAGGTCCGAGAAGTCTATTTTTGGCCTGTTTTGGCAGTTTTTGCTATTTTTACCCAATACTCAAATTAGGTCTTTTCCCCCCTCTATAAATATGAACTCTTAGGCACGAATTTGAGACTTCCTGGATGCATTATTACACTTAGAATAATTGAGCTTTGGAGTTTTTACAAGACATTCAAGGTTCCTCTTTATTTGTAAGTTCTTTAATAATATGTTTGCTTTAATTCTAGTCATGTTTTGTGGCTAGAACCCTAAACAGGTTCAAGGGTTATTATTTCTTTTCTGATGCATGTTTAATTGATCAACTCAATAGCATGGTTCAATTCCTTGTGCTTAATTAATCGAATCTTGATTTAGTGAAGGATCGAGAGATGAATTTGAATCTAGGTTTGTCGTTATTAATTGAAGGACCGCGAGGTGAAACTTGATAATAGGAAAAAAGAATTGAATGCAATTATTTTCTGTCTCAAAAGGAAGAATTAATTTGTAGGATTTAATTAGATAATTATCGAGATTGACTAATTTGGTGTTCTTGAGACTGAGATGAGATAGTCACTAATTAGTAATCTAGGGTTTAATTGCCTAAACAAAGAATTTAATCCATTTGAATCTTAATTTATCCCCATTGCTGAGTTGATTGATATTTACATGTTGATGATTAGATAATCTACCCTAGGATTTGTGCTCTCTTTAATTATTTCAAAACCTTTATTTTATTGTACTGTCATCTTTAATTTACAAAACAAAACCCCTTTTCCAATTTCCTCAAACTTCTATGTCCTAGAGTAGGATGTGAAACCTATTAGTTGAGAACAAGAGAGGATGATTGGGTAGGAAAAGAAACATGGCATTGGTGAGCATTGAGGTTTGAATAAGTAGTTAAAGCTAAGCTCAGCTATGATTTGGTTATCTTGAAATCTGATTTACTCTTCTGTCAACATTGGATTGTAAGGTTTTGGTGAGTGTGCATTGTTAAACTTTGTAAAGAACGAGGAATGAAGTTGAACAATCGGAAGAATCACCATTCGTGTTTTCTTTCTTTTATCTTTGCTGAGGGCTGAATAAAAAGGAGACATACTATTCTAGCTTATTACTTAAGAAATTTGGGATCTATGGTTTGAGTTTATTTTAGTTGTTTGAGGACAAACAACATCTTAAGTTTGGGGGGGTGATAACTCTCATAAAGAGTTATCTTTTGATTCCTTCTTCTGAACTTTAGATGTTGTTTTGAATATGTTACTTAGTAATCAGAGTCCTTTCTGCTTGTTTTTAGTATCTATGTAAATAGGTCATGTTATTTTTAACTTATGCAAGTATTAATAAGTTTTTGCAAGTTTTTAGTGAAGTTTAGTTCAGGTTCTGAAAGCTAGAGCTTACCTGCCGCATTCTGATAGAAGATATGCTTGAGCATAGGAAATACATGATTGGGAGGAAGGAGATTTTCTCTCTCCGGGACCACTCAGAGACAAGGATAAAGGGCTTTTTTGATTTTGTCTGCTAGGAAGACAGGTGGCACTGAAGGAAGTCGATCCCTTGTCTGAAGGATACAATGACATTTGCACACGTGGATGCATCATGGAAGAGAGAAGGAGATCAACGGCTATGAAAAAGAAAATATGAAACAAAGGCTTGGCAATAATTCAGAGAACGAGAATTAACAACAACACGAACGGAGAGCAGAGGTGCCTGGAGATAGAGCTTGGAGAGGAAGTAATCGGAGCACGAAATGATCATCGTCTATAGTTTGATTTTAGATTTTCAAGCTGTATTTCTGATGATGAATGATCTTATGCTCTTATTTCTTTTATTTTCGAGTATGAACTAATTTCATTTACACTTGGGTTGTGGAACAAAGTACCATTAGCTTGAATATATGTTAGAGTCGAGTTTCGCATGACTGAACTTATCTTTAATCCTGTTTTCAATCGTTTCTTGAGCACGACAGTGAATAGAAACCCATCACCTATGGAGACCGAAAGGTGAAATAGGCCGAGGGGATTTTAGATAATTGTGTTGATTTCATAGACATATGAGAAAATGCAACTTAATCGATCTTAGCTTCATTTCGCCATCACCTAATCACTGAGAGAGGCATAGACATATGAATCCCAGTGAAATGTGTAGATCTAGTAGGACGACAGTTCGCTAGGCAGAATTAGGAAAAGTTCTAAGGTTCAGGGGATTGTGAGACATAAACTCTAGCATATTGGATAGCTGTGGTGCGTTGTATTCCATAACCCGAGTGTGTTTTCCAGCACTAGTGAATCCATTTATAACATTTATGTTCATTTTGTGGAACGAGGAAATACTACTGATCATAGCTTTAGTAGGAATCATAGTTTATGCATATTTATGTTTGGAGTAGAAGTTAGAAACAACAACTCTTGATTTACAAACAATTCTTAGTGCACGATTTAGAAAATCACTCCCTTGGGTTCGATATCTGGTCTCACTTGACTATATTACTTGTGGATTGTGTATACTTGCACATTGGTTCTGTAGTCACACTATAGCACACGACAAGTTTTTGGCGCAGTTGCCGGGGAGAGATTAAATTTAAATCTGAATGCTTTTGAATTGTTTGAGTATTATATTATATGATCGATCTGATTGTGGAAACTAATCATTTTCATAATGCAGGAAGATCAGTAGTTTATGAGTGAAAAGATTGTAAGAGAACTATTTCCATTTGATCCAGAAATTGAGAGGACTTTTAGAAGGAACAGAAGGAAACATAAAGTTAGAATGATGGCTGAAGAACAACTAGAGAGGAACATTGATGATAAGGATAGAATCATCAGAACCCTCATGGCACCAAGGTTTACTGATTTTGATCCTGGGGTAGTGAGACCTGAAGTGCAGGCACAACACTTTGAGCTAAAGCCAGTGATGTTCCAGATGTTGCAAAGTTTGGGGCAATTTAGTGGGCTAGCTACAGAAGATCCTCACCTTCACTTGAAATCATTTATGGAAATCTGTGACAATTTCAAACTGCAAGGAGTAACAGCTGAGGCATTGAGGATGCGATTATTTCCCTTCTCCTTGAGGGATAGTGCTAAGACTTGGCTTACAAATCTGACACCAGGATCTGTTACAACTTGGAATGAGCTAGCTGAAACTTTTCTGATGAAATACTTTCCTCCTACTAGGAATGCAAGGTGTAGGAATGCTATTATGTCCTTTAAACAGGAATGTGATGAATCAGTTAGTGAAGCATTGTAAAGGTACAAAGAATTGCTGAGAAGGTGTCCAAATCATGGAATTCCTTATGGTATGCAGATAGAGATCTTTTACAATGGATTACTTGGGAACTCCAGGATGATGATCGATGCCACTGCAGGGGGAGCTCTGTTGGATAAAACTTACAATGAAGCTTGTGAAATCTTAGACAAGATAGCTGCAAACAACTATCTGTGGGCTACTTCTAGAGCAGCTGCTGTAAATACTCCAAAGGTTGCAGGACTTTTGGACATTGATCCTATACAGGCCCTCACAGCACAAATGGAAGCTTTTGGAATTGCTGTGAAGAATATTGAGAAGAATACCAGTCAGAGTATGGCCTCTGCTATGCCAATTGAAAATGCAAGGATTGTGAGCTGTATTTATTGTGGGGGAAGGACATCAATTTGAGGAATGCCCTTCAAATCCAGCATCTGTGTGCTATATGGGAAATAGACCTCAGCAGTACCAGGGAAACAATAACCCATATTCAAACACTTATAATCCAGGGTGGAGGAACCATCCTAATCTTTCATGGTCTGGGCAGGGAAATCAAAATGCTGGAGCACGGGACCAGCATAATAACTTTAACAAAGGTGGATATAATCAGTATAACCAGCAGCATAACAATCAACAACAGAGTGGTCAGCATCAAAGTTTAGAGGCACCACCTCTGATGCATGTTTAATTGATATCAACTCTTGAAGCATGGTTTAATTCTCTGATTTAATTTTATAATCTAGATTGAAAGAAAGACCGAGAGGTGAATTGAGATCTAGGTTTAAAGTTAATAATTGATGGACTGAGAGATGAAAATTATTAACAGGAAGAGAGAATTAATTGTGTTTGTTTTCTGTCTCAAAAGAAAGAAACCTACATAGGAATAATTAGATAATTATGAGATTAATTAATTTGGTGTTCTTGAGACCGAGAGGAGATAGTTACTAATTAATAATCTAGGATTTAAATTGCCAGACCAAAGAATTTAATCCACAAAAATCTATGTTTTCCCCATTGCTGAGTTGATTGATATTTACACGTTGATGATTAGATAATCTGCCCTAGGATCTGTGTTCTCTTTAATTGTTTCAAAACCTTTATTTTATTGCACTGTCATCTTTAGTTTACAAAACAAAACCCTTTTTCTATTTCCTCAAACTTCTGTGTTCTGAAAATTATGACTAGTACTTTAGATTTATCGTTGCACAGTCCCTGTGGGATCGACCACCTTAGGGTGTAAAAAACATTATTTGCTCGCTGCTTTCTGCAGTTATCAAATTAACAAAATATACTTGAAACAATGGAGAAAAATATACATAAGTGAGTATAATTATGAGCTTATCATTGTCAAGCTTCGTATTGAAAAGGACAATCGAAAGGTGGATCCTAAGTCGAGAGCTATGGATGCCAAGACCAATTTGATGGAACATGGTGGTCCATCAAAGAAAAGGCAAAGACCCAATCCATCGAACAAGGGAATTATGATACAAGAACCTAAGTTCAAGAGTGTTTGCTACAATTGTGGCAAAAGTGGGCATATGGCAAGTCAATGAAAAAAGCCTAAGAATAAAAAAGAAGGCAAAGCAAAGATGAATGCCAATAATGTTGAATCTGATAATGATTGGGAAGATGACTTGTGTGCCGTGGTTTGCGAGGTTCACCATGTCGACAATCCACGTGAATGGTTTGTTGATACGGGTGCGACATGGCATGTGGCTTCAGATAGGAGTGTGTTTGTCTCCTATAAGCCTGTTGAAGGAAGAAAGCTCCATATGGAAAATCAAGCTTCTTCAGATGCGGTTGGAGTGGACAATGTTGTGCTCAAACTCACTAGTGGCAAGGATTTGACCTTGAAGGATGTGCTGCATGTCCCAGACATCCGAAAGAACCTCGTTTCGGGCTCTTTACTTGTAAATCATGGATTTAAACTTGTATTTGAGTCTGAAAAGTTTATCTTGTCAAAGTTTGGAAAGTTCCTTGGTAGAGGTTATCTAGCCAATGGTCTTTTCAAGTTGAATGTAATGGCACGACGCCTAGCCGAAAAGAATATCAATAAAGTTGAATCTTCTTCTTCTTATTTGATTGAATGCTCTTCTTTGTGGCATGTAAGATTGTGACATATAAATCTTAATGCAATAAAGAGTTTAGTAAATATGAATTTACTAAAGGTGGTCGAGTTTAAACAAACTAAGTGTGAAGTTTGTGTTGAGGCGAAATTGACAAGAAAGCCGTTTAATTCAGTCGAGAGGAGCACTAGACCTCTAGAGTTGATACACACGGATTTGTGTGATTTCAAATTGGTGCAAACTAGAGATGGGAAAATTATTTTATTACTTTTGTTGATGGTTGCACCTGATATTGTTATTTCTACTTGTTGAGATGTAAAGATGAAGCAATTGATGCCTTTTATAAATTATAAAGAAGAGGCTCAAAATCAATTGAGTACTCGGATCAAGATGATTCGTAGTGATAGAGGTGGAGAGTATGTTGCACCGTTTGAAGAATTATGAGCCGCTTCGGGCATTATTCATCAAACAACGACACCTTACTCACCTCAGTCCAATGGTGTTGCCGGAAGGAAAAATTGGACACTAAAGGAAATGATGAATGCCCTGTTAATAAGTTTGGGGTTACCCCAAAATATGTGGGGTGAAGCGTCTTGACAGTTAACTATATCTTGAATAAGATACCTCTTAAAGGGAAAGAGGAGAAACCTTATGAGTTGTGGAAAGGTCGAAAACCTTCCTACATGTATATAAAGGTGTGGGGTTGTTTAGCAAAAGTCGAAGTACCTTTACCCAAACAAGTTACAATTGGACCTAAAACAATCGATTGCATTTTTATAGGGTATGCTTTGAATAGTGCTGCCTATCGATTTTTGGTGCACAAGTCGGATAATCCGAATGTGACTGAAGGCACCACTATAGAGTCAAGGAATGCTATATTCTTTGAGCACATCTATCCTTGTAAAGAAAATGAAGATGTACCAACTATGTCTAGAAAGAGGACATATGAAGAGGCTACTAGTTCTACTCCTATAGAGGAAGAACTGAGACGTAGTCAAAAGGCTAGAGTGGCTAAAAATTTTGGTCCGAATTTCATCACCTACATGTTGGATGATGAGCCTCAAACCATTAAAGATGCCTTAGCTAGACCCCGATGCCTCACTATGGCAAGAAGCCATTAATAGTGAGATTGAGTCGATTATGAAAAATCATACTTGGATTTTGGCCGATCTCCCAAAAGGTTGTAAGCCCTTAGGATGCAAGTGCATCCTTAAAAGAAAGTATAAAGCCAATAGTTCGGTTGATAAGTATAAAGCTCGCCTTGTGGCGAAAGGCTTTAAACAAAGGGAGACCTGTGGCTAGGATCACATCCATTAGGGTGCTTATAGCGATTGCTGCTTTGCACAATCTCGAAATACACCAAATGGATGTGAAGACAGCCTTTTTAAATGGAGAGCTTGAAGAAGAAATCTATATGGATCAACCCGAAGGATTTGTAGTACTTGGACATGAGAGAAAAGGTATGCAAATTGGTTAGATCCTTATACGGTCTTAAACAAGCGCCCAAGCAGTGGCATGTTCGGTTTGACAATGTGATGCTGTCAAATGGATTCAAGTATAATGAATGTGACAAATGTGTTTACTACAAAGGCACATTTGATAATTTTGTGATTGTTTGCCTTTATGTAGACGACATGTTGATCATGGGTAGGAATCAACAAGTGATTGTTGATACCAAACGAATGTTGGAGAGGAACTTCAACATGAAAGATATGGGTGTGACTGATGTGATTCTTGGAATCAAAATCATAAGGCAACCTAATGGAATTGTCCTATCACAATCTCATTACGTTGAGAAAGTGTTAAGGAAATTCAATGCCTATGATAGTTCACCAGCCAAAACACCATTAGAACTCAATGTTCACTTTGTTAAAAACAAAGGTGACCCTGTTGGTCAAGAGGAATATGCAAGGGTCATTGATAGTCTAATGTATTTGACTAACTGTACTAGACCGGATCTTGCATATGCAGTGAACAAATTGAGCCGGTACACGGGCAATCCCAGTAATGATCACTGGAAGGATCTTGTGAGAGTTTTGAGATACTTAAAGTATACTCTTAACTTGGGATTACACTATACAAGTTTTCCACCTGTACTGGAAGGGTACAGTGATGCAAATTGGATCTCTGATTCAAATGACTCCCACTCCACAAGTGGATACATATTTACGATCAGTTGGGGGGGGGGGGCAGTGTTGTGGAAGTCCACGAAGCAAACTTGTATAGCTCGTTCCACGATGGAATCGAAGTTTATCGCTCTAGATAAAGCAGGTTAAGAAGCGGAGTGGCTTCGACACTTTCTAGAGGATGTTCTTTGTTGGAACAAGCCTGTGCCATCAGTGATGATTCACTGTGATAGCCAAGCGGCTATTGGTCGAGCACAAAATAATATGTACAACGGTAAGTCGAGACATATGCGTCGTCGACATAATACCATTAAGCAATTGATCTCGAATGGTGTGATATCCATCGATTATGTGAAATCAATTGATAACCTTGCGGATCCGCTAACTAAAGGGTTAAACCGAGATCAAATGTGTAAATTGCTAGAGAGAATGGGATTGAAATCCATATTATGAATGAGTGTAGTGGATACCCAACCTAGATGATTGGAGATCCCAAGAACACAAGTTCGAGTGATAACACCGACTATATAATGTCTTTTCTAGTGGCTATGCCTTGGAAAATGACTTATCTACCCTTCCCTAAAAGATAGCAAGTGAGGTGTTATGAGCCTGCATGTGGTATAGGTTAAGTCCTAAGTGACTTTTAATGACTCCTGAAAACCTTGTGATGGTTGAGCTAGGCAGAAATGCTCGAAATAGGAGGTCACCTATATAAGTGGAAGTGGGGGCCGCTTAAAATGAACACCTATGAAACCAAAGGGGGTGTCCATGGCCTGTAATGGAACCAAACGTGCGAACGAATAGAGGTTGAAATGTTAATGTTTCAATGTTGTTGTCTCGGTACACACGATGATGGATTAGTTCAAGGTATCCCTACCACTAAGCCGCCAGTGTGCCCGATGACATTGAAGATGAACGGTTCAAAGCCATAAGCTACCTGTTCAGGTGCATTAACAGTTCTCGAAACTGAGTTGGCTATGCATCATGTATTTTGGCATTTCCACTCATGGGGGATTGTTGGTAATTTGGGTACTTTGTGGTAAATCCCCGATGTGAAATAATTAATTTTATCATAATTAAATATTACCAACTTAATCTACGTGAAGAGTAGATGGTCGTGGTAAATTTGTTTTCCCAAATCTGAATTCCGGTGAGTGAGTGATAACTCTCTTAAAGAGTTATTATTTTGTGTCGAACTTAATTAATATGTCTTAGAATAATCTTGTTTTATAGGATAATTAGCAAAATATAGGTTAATTGGTTAGTTTACTAAATTTAGGTTTATTATGTAGTCTTGTGTTAATTACGAGATTTTGCGAAGGAATTGTTTGGATAGTATCACAGGTTTTACTATGCTGGAGCATAACAAGAGCATGAAAGATTGATATGATGTCACAGCATAGGAGCAGCATGACCAGAACACTAGTGAGGAACATTCGGGACCACAACAGGATCTCAGCACTTTTCAGATCCTGTCCCAAAAAGCAGGACATGTGTCACCCAGGAGAACTGTCAGAGCTGGGAGGCAGATTGAGGAGCCACGTGTAAGGTTGGGATGAAGCTGAAGGGAGACAAGAGCGATATTTTCAGAAAAGAGAAGAGAGATAGAAAATACACAGAGAACACAATTTTGGCGAGGGAGTATCAGCATGGGAGTTTGAGCAGGAAGAGAACAGGGAGTTCGTGAGAAGCAAAAAGTGGATGTTGCGACAATCCTGAACAGTTTATCGTTATTTGCAATTTATTTAACATTTCTACATAGTTGTTGATTGGAAACATGAACTTGAATGTTATTTGCCTTTCATCTTTTGTAAGCATGAGCTAAACTTTTTAAGCTCGGGTTATTGACTGGTTTCTCTTCTTGAATATATGCTAAAGTTGTTCTCGTATTAAATCTGGTGTTTGATTTTTATTCTGGTTTGTTTGTTTACCTAAACACGACGGTGGTAGGTAGAAATTTCACCTAGTGAGACCGAGAGGATATCTAGGATGAGGGAGTCGTGGTCAATCTTGATCTCTAGTGTAGAAATACATGGAATCTAAGACTTGCAAGAACCCCTGTTCTGAAATAGCTTGTTTGAAGGCAAAATCTATCATAGACATATGAAGGTTAGCAAGAAAGCATAGTCTAGCGCTATGACAATAGTCTAGACAGAAAAGAGTGTGGTTGCAAGAACCAGAGTCGATGCCTGAACAATGTTGCAATATATAGGAGAGTAGATAATCAAAAGTCAATAACCCGAGTGCATTTTATCATTGATTTTAAAACCATAGCCTATTAGTCTATGATTATTTTGTGGGAAGAAATATTATTAATTGTTCTAGCATTGCTCGGTTTTATTTTATATGCTTACTTGTTATTTTAGTTTAGAGAAGTTACGAAACCCCACCATTAATTTACAAGCAATAGGATGTGCACGACTCACTTTCACTCCCTTGGGTACGATATCTGGACTTAGATCTGTAGTTTAAACATACGTGCACTTGCGTATAATTATAATAGCTACTAGCACACAACAACAAGTTTTTGGCGCCGTTGCCGTGGAGTGATTGATATTGAGTCTGAATGTTATTTTATTGTTTGAATTTGCATGCGCAGTTGGTTGACTGAAGTTGTAGGAAACTAATCATTTTCTATAATTGTAGGGAACGCTAGCGGCGTATGAGTGAGGAGACAATCAGAGAAATATTTTTATTTGACCCAGAGATAGAGAGAACTTTTAGAAAGAACAGAAGAAAGCAAAGAGCTAGAAAGATGGCTGACGGAAATCCTGAGCCGGAAGTTGAGTTGGAAAATCTTGTTGATGAAAGAGATAGGGTAATCAGAACTTATACAGCACCAAGGTTCTTGGAGTTTGATCCAGGGGTTGTGAGACCGGAAGTTCAGGCACAACACTTCGAGTTGAAACCTGTGATGTTCCAAATGCTGCAGAGTCTGGGGCAGTTTGGGGGACAGGCTACTGAAGATCCACATTTGCATTTGAAGTCTTTCTTGGAAATTTGTGATAACTTCAAGCTATAAGGAGTTACACCCGAGGCCTTGAGAATGCGGTTGTTCCCTTTCTCTCTAAGGGATAGTGCAAAAACCTGGCTCACTAATCTACCACGAGGATCTGTGACTACCTGGAATAAGCTGACTGGGACCTTTTTACTGAAGTATTTCCCTCCGACTAGAAATGCACGATGTAGGAATGCAATCATGGCATTTAAGCAGGAGGATGAATCTGTTAGTGAACCATGAGAAAGATTCAAAGAACTGCTGAGAAGATGCCCAAACCATGGGATACCTTATTGTATCCAAATGGAGGTTTTCTACAATGGGCTGAACGGTAATTCAAGAATGATGATAGATGCTACATCTGGAGGAGCATTATTGGATAAGACGTACAATGAAGCTTGTGAAATTTTGGACAAGGTGGCTGCTAATAACTATTTCTAGGCAAATTAAAGAGCAGCAACTATCTCTACTCCTAAGGTAGCAGGTATGCTGTAAGTTGATCCAATGAAAGCTTTGACTGCGCAAATGGAGGCTCTAGGAGCAACTATGAAGAGCATTGAGAAAAATACAAGTCCAAGCAAAACAACTCCGATGTGTGCAGAAACCTCAGGGCCTTTGGATTGTATTTATTGTGGAGGAGCACACCAATTTGAGGAATGTCCATCAAATCCAGCGTCGACATGTTATATGGGAAACATAAATCATCATCACCAGACCAATAATCCATATTCAAACACTTACAACAGTGGATGGAGAAATCATCCAAACTTTTCTTGGTCTGGACAAGGGAATCAAAATGTTGCAGGAAGGGAGCAACATTATAACAAAGGAGGCTATAATCAACAGCAAAGTCTAGAAGCTCCACCTCCAAAACAACAGAAAACCATGGAGGAAATGATGAAGGAATTCATGACTCAAAATGAAGTGTGGCTTAAAAACCAAGATGCTTTTATATCGATTTTATTCTAGAAATTAGATCTCTAATTTCTACTTCTGCAGATAAAATCGAATTGCGTGGTTGAATTGAAGTTTGGAATTCAAACGCAAAAGATCGGTACAGACAGTACGGAGTTACGGTAATTCCTCAATCCACAATTCTTGTAATTAAATTCATAGGTGCATGCTAGGGTTTATCTTGTTTTTAATTATGCACAATACCCATAAATCGATCCGATTCAGTTTGGTTTTGGTGATTCGGTTCACGGGAAAACCCTAGGATTGGTATCAGAGCCATGTTCTTGATTTATGGCTCTTTTGTGTATAATTAAATTCAATATGCTTGTATGTATGAATTTATTGTTGTGGATGGTTTTTGTTCCTCGTGGCAACTCGTTGATTCAGCCCGCGGTGGTTTATCCGTGTAGGGCTGAATTTTTTTTGTAAAATCATGAGAAAATCCGTGATTAGTGTAGATTTGAAAATTGTAATATAATAGTTGTTCTGTATTTTTCAAATTATGTAATTGGACGGATCGAGGACGAAGAATGAAGACGGAGGGCCGGCGAGGACACGGCGGACGACGGCACGGCAGGCGCGCGGCCGGGGTATGCTGTGCGCACACGGCGCGCGCGAGCAGCAGCCACGGCGCGCGGTGCGCTCGCGCGGTGGTGCAGGGCGGCGACCGGGTCCGGCGGCGGCGGTGGTCGTCGTCGGCTGATGTTGTCCCGTCGCGGTGGCTCGTGTTTTGGTGGTTTGTGCAATCCTGTGTAAACCCTAGGGTTTGCATTAGGGTTACGGCAAATCATCAGATCACAAAGGCCTAAATCCCAAAAGATTTGGTGAATCAAGATTTGGAGGCCCTTTGAAGATTTGAAAAGATTTGGAATTATCCAAATTAGATTCAAATTCAAATTGTAATAGATAGAATTTATTTTTCTATTTTTGGGGCCACGAGGAATTTTTGTTTGCCTTAATTGTCCACGTATGATATGTGATTTATTTATGTGCGCAATTAAGCATGTGTAGATAATAGGAAAAGCATGATTTATCGCTTTTATTATTTACAGTTTTCCAAGCATGCTTATGTGATTAATTTCTTGTTGGATTATATTTTGGGAATTTTTGGGTTTGTATTATTACATGCAAAAATTTGGGAAATATAATGACAAAGAAATTATGTGTGCGCATAAAGAAACCTTTTAAAAGAAAAATACTAAGCAGATTTTTTAATTAAAATCAACAGACCTCCACAAAGCGGTCCTAGGCTGTAAGTGTATCTCTCGTTCTAGTAAACGTCTACGAGTGTAGCTTGCTAGTTCCTAGAGGTGCATGGGTACGGTTGTTGGGATTTCTAGACAAACAATTTAAATCATGTGAATAGTGGAAGGGTTTTGCGTAAACGTCTACGAGTGTAGCTTGCGTAGATCTCTTTCACAAGTATTCTAGGATTGATTTAAATTATAGATAACAAAAGCTTTAAGGGCTGTGCGGTATGGTTACATGCCATGCTAAACTGTCTCTTTTGGCCGGAGTTAAATTTGTGGTTAATGGCTTAGAAGCATCTTAGAATATAATGCAAGAATTGCATCCCTGTTCTTGAGAGATGGCTTGGTCTAAGGTTTTCACTAATTATTAATTTCTAGTGTCAAAAGCTTCCTGACATGGTAGTGAAATTAAATGGATTGGGGCTTAAAACCCGCAGTTTTGGTTGAGGGTGACATCGTAAACGTCTACGAGTGTAGCTTGCGGTAGGAACTCTTGGGCAATTAGTGGAAAACATTTGTATTTGATTTATTAAAAGGTTTTCAATGCATTTATTTTCGAAGTTCTACATGTATGTTCTTATTTAAGATTCTTTATTGTTTCAGATATGTCTATGTCTAATGTCATCAATATTCTCGCACAAAACACTCTAACTGGTCCGAACTTCCTGGAATGGAAGCGCAATCTCGAGTACCTCCTGATTGCAGAAGAACATATGTTCGTTCTGCAAGTACTTCGTCCCGAAGTGCCAACTGCTGAATCCAGTCAAATGGATATAGACTTTTATAACAAGTGGGAGAAATCGAACAATGTAGTCAAGTGCTACATGATGACCACTATGTCGAAAGTCTTACAGCAGTAGCATCAGCACCATAGGGACGCCTATGACATCATGACGAGTCTGGAGGCGACCTATGGGGAAACTGATAGAGCCGTCAGGTTCAATCTCATGAGGGAAATCGTGAGTAAGAAAATGACTAATGGCACCTCAGTGAGAGAGCAAGTAGTTACCATGACTCACCTCATGGATGAACTAACTGTGCATGGTGGAGGTATCGACGCTGAGGCTAAGGTCGATATCATACTGAACTCTCTACCCAAGTTCTTTGAGAGTTTTAGGCTGAATGTTGTCATGAACAAGAAAGAGTATACTCTTAACGAGTTGCTCAATAACTTGATGGCAGCAGACTCGGTCATGAACCCTCAGAAGGTTGCCTTGGCCACTTTTGGTAATCTCTTTGTTGTACCGAAAAGCATGAAGCGGAAGAAAGGGATTAAGAAATGGGCCAAGAAGACACCTGTGAAGGATGGTGGGGCTGGGAAAAAGCCTAAAGTGGCGACTGAAAGGGACAGGTGCTTCAGGTGTGGTAAGAAAGGACACTGGAGGAAATATTGTCAAGCCAACAAAGCTAGACAAGGTATGCCATTTTGTATGTATAACTGTAAGCATGATTAGAGTCCGTTGTTGCTCTCCTAGAGCTGTAAGCACTGACTTGTTGATCATGTTGTTGTACTTTGCAGGGGACCGTGCCGACAAGGCTGGTGAGTGATGGCAAGAAGATACCAAACTGGATGAAGGCAACGTCTTAGGATGGAGCTTCATGGAGTTTTCTTTTCTTTGTGTGTTGATGAATTAAGTACATTTGAGAGTTTATTTGTGGGTCGTGGTTTATCGGCATGACAAATTTTATCAACTTTTATGGATATTTGTTATTTATGATTTTATCATTGGTAGTAACAATGTTATCCGTTATGGAATGTTGATTTACAATCTCTATGTTACTTCGATCAAAACATGTCCTTGTATTGCATGTAATTCATCCGTAATTGATAATCCTAGAAAGAGAAAACTTATTTCTTATGATAAGGATCTTACATATCTCTGGCACTTGAGACTGGGTCACATCAGCTTGAAGCGGATTCAAAGACTTGCAGATGACGGTACATTGGACTTAGTCCAGGCTGTACCTTATCAAGTCTGCGAATCCTGCATCGAAGGCAAGATGTCGACTAGGCCTTTCAAGGCTAGTCAGTCTCGAGCAGAGGAAGTGTTGGAATTGATCCATTCTGACGTATGTGGACTGATGTCCACGCAGGCTTGTGGAGGGTACGAGTACTTCGTCACTTTCATTGACGATTACTCAAGGTACGAGTACGTTTACCTGCTTCGCTACAAGTCTTAATGCTTTGAGAAATTCAAAGAGTTCAAGGCTGAGGTAGAAAAGAAGGTCGGGAAAACTATCAAGTCACTGCGATCTGATCGCGGTGGCGAATACCTCGGTAACGAGTTCCTGCAGTAATTGTCAGAAAATGGGATTACATCCCAGAGGACTGCACCGGGTACTCCCCAGCAAAACGGTGTAGCTGAAAGAAGAAATAAGACTCTTCTAGAGATGGTAAGATCAATGATGAGTTATGCAAACTTACCAATTTTGTTTTGGGGCTACGCATAGGAGACAACAGCTTACGTGCTTAATGTGGTGCCTTCTAAATCAGTTCCTAAGACGCCTTCTGAGCTCTTCCTTGGATGCAAACCTAGTTTGTGCAAGTTTAGAGATGGGGCTTTCCGGCACACGTACTGTCGAAGGAATCTGATAAGTTAGAAAGCAGGTCAAAAGTAATGTTGTTCATAGGGTATCCCAGGAAAATGAAAGGTGGTTACTTTTACTGTCCTGAGAGTCAAAGAATCGTTGTTAGCACCAATGCTAGATTCTTGGCGGACGAGTATGTGAGTAATCACAGGTCAAGGAGTGATGTCGTTCTTCAAGAAATTGAGAACGAGAATGCAATTCCAAGGGAAGGAGAACGTGTAGATGTGGGTGCACCTGTGAGAGTTACATCACCACAGACACGTTCTTCAGTGCAAGGTGCAGGACCACAAGTTACTGCACCTACTACTGACACGGCACCGATGCCTCGTCGTAGTGGGAGAGTTATTTTCCAGCCAGAAAGGTACATGTTCGTGGGTGAGTCTTTGGACTTGAGCCCGGAAGACGGATATGAGGACTCTGACCCACTGACTTACGAAGAGGCAGTGCAGGACAAGGATGTTGCCAAATGGCGTGTCGCCATGGATTCTGAAATAGAATCCATAAGTGCTATGGATGTATACCAGAAAAATAATTTGCCGGATGGCTTTAGGGCCATAGGGTGCAAATGGGTATACAAGAGAAAGAAAGGGGCGGATGGAAAGATCATGGCTTTTAAAGCCAGGCTGGTGGCAAAGGGTTATAGTCAGAAAAAGGGCATTGACTATGATGAAACCTTTTCACCCGTAGCCATGCTCAAATCCATCCGGATACTCCTTGCCATAGCTGCGCATATGGACCTCGAGATCTGGCAGATGGATGTCAAAACTGCTTTTCTAAACGGTTACCTTGAAGAAGGTAGGGACATCTATATGCAGCAACCCGAGGGTTACATAAGCAAGGGCGAAGAACATCTTGTCTGGAAGCTTAGGAAGTCCTTGTATGGGCTTAAGCAAGCTTCAAGGTCGTGGAACTTACGTTTCAGCGATGTGATTAAATCCTATGGATTTGCACAGTTGGAAAATGAAAGTTGTGTTTACCGACTTTGTGTCAGTGGGAGCGTGGTCTTCCTTGCACTATACGTTGATGACATACTCCTATTTGGAAACAACGAGGGAGTGATGTCGGAAATCAAGGCTTGGTTATCCGAACAGTTCCAAATGAAGGATCTGGGAGAAGCTGGCTACATTCTTGGGATTAAGGTCTTACGAGATCGTAAGAGAAGAATGTTGAGCTTATCCAAGGCATCCTATGTGGATACTGTGATTGCCCGGTTCAGCATGCAACTCGCCAAGAAAGGCTTGCTACCTTTCAGACATGGCGTTCATCTTTCTAGTGGGCAGTGTCATCAGACACAGCGGGAGAAAGATGAGATGAGTTTTGTACCATATACTTCGGTTGTGGGCAGCCTCATGTATGCGATGCTGTGTACCAGGCCAGATATCTGTTATGTCGTTGGCATGGTAGCAAGATATCAGTCTAACCCTGGACAGGCGCACTGGACTGCTGTAAAGCACATCCTCAAGTATTTGAAAAGAACTAGGAATTTCTGCCTAGTTTATCAAAGTGAGGATTTGTGCCCTGTGGGTTCTACAGACTCGGATTTCCAAGGAGACAAGGATGAGAAAAAATCGACCTCGGGATATGTGTTTACCCTGGGAGGTGGAGCTATATCTTGGAAGAGCTCAAAGCAGAAATACATTGCTGACTCCACCATGGAGGCGGAATATGTCACCGCTTCCGACGCCTCGAAAGAGGGGGTATGGCTCCGGAACTACCTTTTAGAGTTGGGCGTGATCCCGAGTTTGCCGAGGAGCATCACAATTTATTGTGATAACTCTGGTGCAGTGGCAAACTCAAAGGAACCGCGGTCTCACAGGGCAAGCAAACTCATAGAGAGAAAGTACCATATCATACGAGAAATCGTATCGAGGGGCGATGTGCTGATTAAGAAGATTGACACTGCTGACAATCTTGTTGATCTATTTACAATGAGCTTGCCGCAGAAAGTTTACGAAAGACATATTCGTGAGCTGGGTCTGAGGTGGATGCCGACCACTGACAATGGTTAAAGAGACAGCAGACTAGATAGATGGACTGTATACTCTGTAATAGCTTGGTTATGCTTTGAGTATAAGTGGGAGATTGATGGGTTTTGTATACTGAAAGCATTTATTATAATGAGTATACAACGGTTTATTTCTCCTATCTGTTAAAAGTCTTGCATGTATGAACAATGGTATCCTCTTGTCTCACGGATAGGGATGATCATACGACGTGTTGTATATCGCAGAAGACAGTATGATCACTTGACCTAGTGAGACATAAACCTGATCACAGCCGAGACAGCGTATGAGGATACGTCTGTCCGGATGGCTGCGGCATTGTCGGAATAAGTAATCTGTCTTGGTTACTTGACATGCTGGTACGCAGAGGTGGCGTATTGATGGACCGCAGTGAGATGTATTCGTCTGTCTAACATCAGCGAATACAAGATCTCGTTATATTGATTGAGTCCAAACCCTAACGAAGGTTCAGGGGTTTGCACGGGTTGACTGTTGCTTTGACTTGCCATGGTGGAGAGCCTAAGTAACGTGCTCATATATCCACATCTTGGGTAACAGCAGTTCGTGTAGTACCGCCTGAGACTGGGTTTAGGTAACCATATCCGAGTAATAGGATGGGAACATTCCCTGAGGAGCTCAATAACATTCATCGTGTCAAAGTCCTGCAGGCTGATTAAGTCCAGGCACGAGTGATAAGGATTGAGTGGTACTACTTAGGAATAATAAGATATTAATTAATTGTAGTTAGAACTTGTCAGAGGCTCCGATTAATTAATGGATGTCCGGTAACCTTAAATATGGGGATTCTCAATTAATGCAACCCGTTCTCATAACGTGGTAATAAAGGGGTAGGTCTGCAAGAAGTTGCATCCCCTCTTCTCCACTTTTCTTCATGAGAAGTCCTCCAGCTGAAGCATCAACCAATTCTTTTAAGTGAGGGGTTAATCCTTCATAAAAGTGGCATACCTGCATCTCAAGATCAATCCCATGGCCGGGGCACATCCTCAACAGCTCTTTGTATCTCTTCCAAGCTTCATAGAGGGTCTCATCGTACTTCTGGCTGAAGTGAGTGATGTCGGACTTCCTCTTCATGATGACACTGGGCGGGAAGAAGTTGGTGAGGAACTCTGCCCGGAGTTGTGCCCATGTGGCAATTCTGCTCTTGTCCAATCCAGCAAACCAAGATCGGGCCTCATCCCTGAGAGAAAAAGAAAACAGCCGCATCCGGATGGTGTCTTGAGGTACTCCGTTCTGCTTGATTGTGTCGCACACCTCGATGAACTGACTGAGGTGGCCGTATGGATCCTCAATGGCCTTCCCTGCATACTGGTTCTGCTGGACCATCTGAATTAGGCCTGTCTTCAGCTCGAAGTTGTTGGCATCAATGCTAACTTGGAATCCCGGCTCCTCTCTCTGTGGCAGGAAGCGATCAAGTATGGATCTTTGAGGCACCACAATTCTCCTTTCAGGGTTTCCTTCGTTGGCCAGGGCTGCCAGTCTGGCAGCCTGCTCTGCTTGAACTGCTTGTGCTACTTGAAGTTGATCCCTGAGTTGTCGGACCTCATTCATGAACTGTCTCTGCTCCTCGGGAGTCATGTTTTGGAATGGTGCTTCTGGTGGTTCCTCCATCTCAGGCTCTTTTTCCTTGCTCTTTCCTTTGCTTTTGTTTCTCCTACAGGTAGCTTCAATCTCTGAATCGAAGGCTTCAAGATTCTTCCCCCGAGCTCTTGTGTTCATGCACCTGTAGAGAAAACAGAAAAATCGAGAATCAGACTCTGTGTCGACCGACAGGGAGGCTGTCGATCGACACGGATGCTGCCTCTGCGTCGATCGACAGAAGCTCTGTCGATTGAAACAGAAACAAAAATTTCACACACACGCACGCGAACAGAAATAAAAAACTCAATCCAGAAAATATCAAAACAATTCAATAACAAGACAAAATCTGACTATCCCCGGCAACGGCGCCAATTTGATAACCGTAGAATACAGCAGCAAATAAATTTATAATAACCCGAAGGCTAGTCGAACCCACAGGGATAGTGCAACGAAGTCATCTCATGTACTGGACACAGTTTATCAATTCTTTGTTTGAGTGAACCAATTTTCAGAAGAGGGTTTTGTTTTTCAAAATAGAAATTAGCTTGGGAATAAAATTCAATAATAAAAAGCACAGATTCTAGGGAAATCAACCAATCCAATTCAACATGTATAAACAATCAATCCAAACCCAAAATAATCATAAAGGTGGGAAATCTGTTAAATTGGAATTAATTCCTTTGTTGGGCAATTAAAACCTAGATTACTAGAAAGTGAATTTTACCTCTCAGCCTCAATAACACAAACTAGTCAATCTCAATAAAGATACAGATTTGAAAACCCTACAACTAATTCTTCTTTTTAAGACAGAAAATAGTTGTATCAAAATTCTATTTTCCTATTATTAATTATCTCCTCTCGGTCTCAAATTAATAACTATAAACCTAATCCAATTTTCATCTCTCGATCCTTCAATTGAAAATAGATTTTAAAATCAAAACCATAGAATTTGAACCAATTAATTAGGGTTTAGATTTAATTGAATTAACACATGCCAAAAAGGATGGAGAAAACCCTAGAACCTGTTAAGGGTTCTAGCCTAACATAATTGAAACAAACATTGCAAAAGATGTAAAGAAACTTACTTGAATCATTAAAACAATAGGAATCTTGAAGTACTTGAATCCAATTGCAACAATAAAATAAAGAGTACTAGAAATTAAAGAGTTTAATGCTGAAAATAAAATAAAGGAGTGCTGAAAAACTGAATAAGAAGATAAAGAGGAATGAATTTTCGAGCCTAATAAGTCATATTTATAGGGGGAGAAATTATATCTTCAAAAGGTAATGATTTGGGAAGGAAAAATCTCCAATTTGGGCCAAAAACTGCCCTTTCGGCGCGCCTGTCGACCGACACAAATCCTGTCGGTCGACAGGAATGTATTTCGGTCGACACACACTGTGTCGCTCGACACAGAAACATTCCGTTGCGCAGTCTCACGGTTTTGGCCATAACTTTTGCTCCCGAACTCCGATTGACCCGATTCCAGTTGCGTTGGAAAGCTAACTCGAAGATCTTTCCATCCATGTGCTCAAATAGCTTAGATTCCATCTGTGGAAGAAGTCGTGACTGTTCCTTTGAACATCTGCTGCTTTCGGTACGGGTTTCCCTTGAATTTGGCCTAAAACCTGCAAAATATTACCATGACAAGCATAATATCCCCTATAAACACTTCATGCTCGATTATTAACTAAAAACTCAAATAAATGCAATAAAACAATAAGAAAACAACGTGATAAGTGAGGCAAAATACGAGCTTATCAGGTTTACAACCCTAGGTCTATAAATAGACAGCTCTCTCTCTCATAAGTTGTAACACAGTTGAAACACACTAAACCCTAGAGAGAGAGGAGTGGGCGCCGTTTTCAAGGAGAGAGGAGGAGAATTTCAATTCTGGTCCTGCTCAAACTACAGATCTACGGAGTCCTCACCAGTAGTAGATCTGAACAGCACCGGGATACATATTTGAAGATCTAATCTGGAGAATAGATTCTTTCTTTACTTGATTTCTTTATATCGATTTTATTCTAGAAATTAGATCTCTAATTTTTATTTCCGCAGATAAAATTAAATTGCGTGGTTGAATTGAAGTTTGGAATTCAAACGCAAAAGATCGGTACAGACACTACGGAGTTACGGTAATTCCTCAATCCACAATTCTTGTAATTAAATTCATAGGAGCATGCTGGGGTTTATCTTGTTTTTAATTATGCACAATACCCATAAATCGATCCGGTTGAGTTTGGTTTTGGTGATTCGGTTCACGGGAAAACCCTACAAGTAGGTGGACCTCTAAGGAGACAGATTCCAGCTACGTTAAAGGACCCAGGGAATTTCACTATTCCTTGTTCTATCGGAGGTTGAGATGTGGGTAGGGCTCTATGCAATTTAGGAGCAAGTGTAAATTTGATGCCATTATCAATTTTCCAAAAATTGGGAATTGGAGGGGCTAGACCTACCACCGTTTCTCTTCAGTTAGCAGATAGATCCACTGTACATCCTGAAGGAAAGATTGAAGATGTGCTCGTGAGGGTAGATAAGTTCATCTTTCCTGCAGATTTTATTATTCTGGATTATGAAGCAGACAAGGAGGTGCCTATTATCCTGGGAAGACCATTTCTTGCTACAGGAAGAACACTAATTGATGTAGAGAAAGGGGAGTTGATTATGAGGGTACAAGATGAACAAGCTATGTTTAACTTGTTTAATGCCATGAAGGTTCATGATGATTCTGAAGAATGTTTTTCTATGGAGGTACTAGAGTCAGCAATAAAAGAATTTTTTGAGAAAAACCATTCTGGGAAGGAAGATGATGCTGAGGAATTACCAACTGAAGTTGCAGCATGGGTAGAGCAAGGGAAAAAGTTTGGGGGAGTTTGGCAACCATTTGAGCCATTGGACCTGTTATCTAGAGAAATAAAGGAGTCCAAGTCTTCTATGGAAGAACCTCCAGAATTAACCCTAAAACCTCTGCCTGCCCACCTGAAGTATGCCTACTTGGGTGAATCAGATACATTACCTGTGATCATAGCAGTCAATCTGAAGGAAGAAAATGAGCAAAGCCTGCTGGAACTGTTGAAAAGGCATAAGCGGGCACTAGGATGGACTATATCTGACATCAAAGGGATAAGTCCTACAATCTGTATGCATAAAATCTTGATAGAGGAAGGGAGTAAGAATTCTATTCAGCCACAGAGGAGGTTAAATCCCAATATGAAAGAGGTAGTGAAGAAAGAAGTGATCAAATGGTTGGATGCAGGGATTATCTTTCCCATATCTGATAGTTCTTGGGTAAGCCCTGTGCAATGTGTTCCCAAGAAAGAAGGAGTTACAGTGGTTCAGAATGAGAACAATGAAATGATCACTACAAGGACAGTAACTGGATGGAGAATTTGCATTGACTACAGGAAGCTGAATGATGCAACAAAGAAGGATCACTTTCCTTTACCATTTGTAGATCAGATGTTGGATAAGCTAGCTAGACAGGAGTTTTATTGCTTTTTGGACAGATATTCAGGGTATCATCAGATAGCAAAGCTCCAGAGCATCAAAGTTTAACCACATTTACTTGTCCCTATGGAACATTTGCTTTTCGGAGAATGCCTTTCGGATTGTGCAATGCTCCAGCAACATTTCAGCGTTGTATGATTGCTATTTTCTCTGAAATGATAGATAATGGATTGGAAATCTTTATGGATGACTTCTCAGTGTTTGGGGAAGATTTCGAAGCATGTTTGGAGGATTTGGAAAAGGTTTTGAAACTGTGTGAAAAGTCACAGTTGGTATTGAACTGGGAAAAGTGTTGTTTCATGGTGCAGCAGGGAGTAGTCTTGGGACATAAGATGTCAAAAGGTGGAATGGAAGTAGATCCAGCCAAGATTGAGGTGATAGAGAAGATGGCAGTACCAAGCTCAGTCAAGGCAGTCAGAAGTTTTCTGTGACTTGCGGGATTCTACCGAAGGTTTATAAGAGAATTCTAAAAAATTGCAAAGACTTTATCTGAATTGCTTGAGAAAGATAGGAAATTTGAGTTTTCTCCACAATGTATGGAAGCATTCTTGAAGCTGAAGTCTGCTCTAATCTCTGCACCAGTTATGGAACCACCAGATTGGAATTCCCCATTTGAACTTATGTGTGATGCCAGCAATTATGCTTTAGGAGTGGCTTTGGGGCAGAGAAAAGAGAAGATATTCAGGGTGATTTACTATGCAAGTCGAACCCTCGATGGAGCTCAGAGAAACTATACAACCACAGAGAAAGAGTTGTTAGCTATGGTGTTTGCCTTTGACAAATTTAGATCATATCTGGTGGGGTCCAAGGTGATTGTTTATACGTACCACTCAGCAATCAAGTATCTAATGGCCAAGAAGGATGCCAAACCAAGGTTAATCAGGTGGATATTGCTACTACAAGAGTTTGACATGGAAATCAGAGACAAGAAGGGAACTGAAAACCAAGTAGCAGACCATCTTTCCAGATTGGAAAACCTCAATGGAGAAGAAGAGATTGAGCAAGTAAATGATAAATTTCCAGATGAGCAGCTGATGAGATGTGAAGAGGAAGCCCCGTGGTATGCCGACATGGCTAATTATTTAGCTACTGGGAGGAAACCTTATGGAATCAAGGGCCGGCAGTTGAAAAAGTTTCTTCATGACACAAAGTACTACTACTGGGATGATCCAATGTTGTACAGACAGGGATCAGATCAAATTTTTAGGAGATGTGTACCAGAAAAGGATGTGTAGGCAATTCTAGCAGACTGCCATGCGGCAGCATATGGAGGGCAATATGGTGGACAGAGAACAGCCGCAAAAGTTCTGCAGTCAGGTTTCTTTTAGCCCACTATTTTTAAAGATTCATTTTCATTTGTGAAGAATTGTGATAGATGTCAAAGGGTTGGAAACTTGCCTACTAGAAATGCAATGCCACTGAACAACATAATCGAGGTAGAATTGTTTGATGTGTGGGGAATGGATTTTATGGGTCCCTTTCCAATGTATTTTAGGAATGAATATATTTTACTGGCAGTGGATTATGTGTCTAGGTGGGTTGAAGCATGTGCTTGTGCCCGCAATGATTCAGCTACAGTAATGAAGTTCCTCCACAAAAACATTTTCACCAGATTTGGCACACCAAGAGCTTTAATCAGTGATGAAGGCACTCACTTCATCAATAAGAGTCTGTCTGCAATGCTGGCTAAGTATAATGTTACCCACAGAGTTTCCACAGCTTATCATCCGCAGACTAATGGGTTAGCAGAGCTTTCCAACAGGGAAGTGAAGAGTGTCCTTGAAAAGGTGGTGAATGTCACTAGGAAGGATTGGTCTAAACATCTAGACGATTCACTCTGGGCCTACAGGACTGCATATAAAACTCCTTTGGGAATGTCACCTTATAGGTTGGTCTTTCGGAAGGCCTGTCACTTACCTTTGGAGTTAGAACATAAAGCATACTGGGCAACAAGGAAGTTGAATTTGGATCCAAAGTGCAGTGGTGCAAAGAGGATGCTGCAGTTGAATGAGCTTGATGAACTAAGGTTGCAGTCATATGAAAATGCCAAGTTGTACAAGGAGAAGGTTAAGAAGTGGCATGACAGCAAGATTTCTGAGAGGAAACTTGAGGAAGGTCAGTAAGTTCTATTGTTCAATTCCAGGTTGAAGTTATTTCCAGGGAAGCTGAAATCTCGGTGGTCAGGACCTTTTATAGTGGTTAAGGCATATCCACATGGAGCAGTGGATTTGAAGAATGAGGATACTAGAGAAACTTTCAAAGTGAATGGAACTAGGGTGAAGCACTATCATGGAGGAAGCATAAACAGGGAGAAGGCTTCCATTTCCATTGAAGAGCCTTAAACATCAGAGCCCCTGAACCAATGGAGAGAATTTCTTGAAAACACAGTCGAACCGGTTCAGGGAGTAGTATCTTTAATTTATTGCATGTTTTTATTTTTGTCGTATTAATAGTTTAATAGTATTTATCTTCTTTGCTACAGCATGTACATACCATGAAGTTTAATATAGTAGGTAGCTTAATTTTAGGTACTAGAGTAAAAAATAGTTTTAAGATCCTTATTTTTAAAAAAATATATATGTTTGAAAATTTATTTTTATGCTGGATAAGAAAAAAATCTTGAAAAGTAAAATTACAATTTAACTTTGAATTATTTGTGGCAGAAGGAGGACACATGGAAGGAAAGTAACCGTTGATGAACTGCTGCTGACGTCATTGGAGACGGGTGCAACTTTTGGCAGGTTTCATGTGGCGGTTAATTTTTGAATTTTTATAATGTGTCATTTCAAAGGAAGTCGAAAGGGTTTCTACTATTTGTATATATTTCTTGTTTATATATCTCTACAACTAAAAAAGAAGTTTCACCATTTTGGGTATTTGAAAGAAGAAAAAGACAAAGTAGAGAGAGAAAGGTTGAAGGATTGTGAGATTAAATATCCACTGTAAGTACTCTATCTCTCTCAGTGTTCCCTAACATCGTGATTATAATCTGGGAGAAAATATGGGGAAACAAGTAGCAAACGATAACTTTTAACTCTAATCTTTCCGAAATTTTTGTTGAAGATCATGTTTCTTTTGAAGTTTATCTGATGATTTTTGTGAATTTCATGCTTGGGAAGTGTGTGAGATTACAAGATTGTGATGGGTAGTCAATTGTTAGGGCTAAAATGTGTTATGCTTTACGCATGCGGGACTGCAAAAGGGTAATTTGTTTTCTTTTTAGGATTGCTTGAAAATTTGATTCGAGTAAAGGAAATTACTTAAACCCACCATTTTTATTGAGTCTGTGAACCAAACTTTCTGAATGATATTCTGAAGCACAAAGTTTGGGGGAGGGTATTTCTTTTACTTAGGTGATTTGTGTGAGAAAGGCTGTTATTGTTAGAAAGGGGGTGATTTATTCATGCATTGTGTTTGCAAAGATATCTTGTGTTTATTTTCTGATTTGGGTTGAGTACAGAAACATCAGAGATGAAAACAAAGAACCCTGCGAAAAAAAAGCCTGGATCCGTGGAGGAAAGTCCAACCCCAAGTTCTGAGAAAAAAGGGAAAACGCTAGAAAAACCAGTGCGAAGGTCTGGCCGAACTGTTATAGCAACTATGGCTAGTAGGAACGCTAAACTCCCACAGACAAGTGCGGACAATCCGGTGGAAGTACCAGAAGAGGAGGCACCCATTGTGAAGGAGGGAGTGCAGTCTAAGAAATCAAAGAAGGCAAAGGCAGACCCAATGCAAAACTTGGTAGATGCTGCTGAGAAGCTGCGAGTGACTAAAGGAGAAAAAGAAAAATCAGCAGGAAGCAAGAAGGCTACTCCATCCTCTTCAAGCACGAAGAAGAAATAGTCAAGTTCAGCCAAGAAAGAGCAGAAGAAGCCGGTCTCCAAAGCCCAACCCAAGAAAACAATTACCCCAGCAAAAGAATCCAGGCAAAAGAAGGTTGAGGATAAGAAACAATCTGAAGAGGAAACTTCTGAGAACGAAGAAAGGGATGATGTGGAACCGGAAGAAGAAGCAAGCCAAGAGAGTGAGGAAGCAAAGACAGAATCTGAGGGTGAACAGAATTCAGAAAATGAAAGCGATGTTGCTGCATCAGAAGAGCAAGCATCAGACGAGAAGGAATTGGAAGAAGAGTCAGAAAAGTCAGAAGCCGAGGAGGAAGAACCTGATGAAGAAGAGGATAATTTGGAAGAGGAAGAGGAAGAACCACAACAACAACCAAAGAAAGTCAACAAGAGAAAAAAGGGAGGAGGAAGTTCCAGCAAGCGAGCAAGAACCAATCCCAAGAAATCC
Source organism: Plectranthus barbatus (assembly GCA_026898455.1). Taxonomy (NCBI): domain Eukaryota; kingdom Viridiplantae; phylum Streptophyta; class Magnoliopsida; order Lamiales; family Lamiaceae; genus Plectranthus; species Plectranthus barbatus. The sequence goes on along the minus strand of JAPKLW010000160.1, from coordinate 372,386 downwards.
CAAGACAGGGAGGAGAATAAAAGTCTTTGCGGTGAAAGAAAGAGAGACATCTGGCAAGTCTCAGAAAGGGGGAAAATCGAGGCAGAAAGAGAAAGTCAAGAAAGGCAAGAAGAAAGTAGAAGAAGAGAAAGCCCTGACTCAAGATGAAATTGACAACCTCCCCAAGTTCTCATCCAGGCTACACAAGGAAATGATGAAGTTTGTTATGGAAAGACAGCTGCTGATTGAAAGAGGCTTCAAGAACTTGAAGGTGTTACCTGCAGATTTGGTGAGGCAGATTGAGCAGCAGGGTTGGGAAAGCTTTGTGCTTCCACCGCCTTTTCCCATCATTGCGTTGGTCAATGAATTCTACGCAAATTGTGAACAACCTTCCAGTGAGAAGCCTGAGATAGTCGTTGTTGTTCGAGGAAAGGAAGTGAGGTTGAATGCTGAAACAATTCATGAGGTCTTTGGAACTCATGCGCCAGATCCAGATGAGTTTATGGAGATTTGCTTTGCGCCTACAAAGGAGCAGTTGGATGAAGCCCTGAAAGTGGTGGGACTCCCTGGAGCAAAATGGAACGATGAGGCAAATGATAACAAATATGTGCTCTCCAAGTTCCTGCATTCTGAGGCAAATTTGTGGCTGCAGTTTTTGAAAAATAGGATTAGCCCGACCACTCATAACACCAACATTGGTCAGGACCGCATCCTTATGATTGCTGCCATTCTAAAGGGCGAGCCAATCAACTACGCACCTTTCCTGGTTGATGTTGTTGGCTACTCTACCTCAAAGGAACGAGGACCTCTCTTCTGCCCCTCCTTGATATCTGAGCTTTGCAAGAAAGCTGGAGTTCCATTTCACGATGAAGAACCGCGCAAGACCATGAGGACTTATTTCAATGTTGAATATCTGCGCCAGAGGCATGAGAACTCCCAGAAGAAAGAAGGAGTGGAACCCTTATCAGCTAACCAAACCTCTGTGCAGATTTTGCAGGGTAGGCTGGATGATATCTCTTAAAAAAAGCACTCAGCTTATGAAAGAGTTTGAGGACCTCCATACCATGATAATGGAGATGCAATTTCAAATTGAAGAGTTGGTGAAGGAGGTGAGGAGCAAGAAAGCTGAAAAAGGGACGTCTGCTGCTGGAAAGAAGAAGAAGCCCACTTGAGGGTTGTGGTCAATTCTAAACTTTACCTTTTGAACAAAAACTCTGTTTTTAATTTGTTGCTTGTGTGGATGTTTTGGGTGAATGTGTGAACCCGTAGAATTAGTTTGTTTGGTTTTATTTGATGCTTTTGTTTTTGAATGGTTGTTTAGTATGTTTTAGTCGGTGGTGTAAGAAAGTTTATTGAAGTATTGATAGTAGGTCTATTGTCTTGTCTCGGACTTGATGATGTGGGTGTGAGAGTAATCTCTTTCTCTTGATATTTCATGAATGATAATTGAGCGATTGAGAGTCAGCCCCCAAGATTTTCAAGTTTAATGTTAGGATGATAGGCTAGCTTGAAGAACAAAGTTTGTGGTTGTCTTGTTTTTGAAAACCTGATATGCTACATGCTTTAGTTTAAATGGAACTTTAGTTTTGCTTAGAAAAAGAACATGTGAGATGACACCTACTTGAAAAATGTTAGGCCATTTGAAACGAAATCTGAATGAGTATTACATGAGGAAATAATTTAGGCAGTCTCTTCATCTTTGTGCTTGCAGAAGTTCCTTTCATCTTACATCATTTACCTTTGCACCTTGATTTGAGCCAGCCTTGAGCCTTTTTGTTGATTCTGACCATAAAAGATGTGAGCTATTTATCCATACACTCACCCCGATTAGAGAGGCAGGCTTGCTTAGGTTCTTCCACTTAGAGGTTAGAAGAATTATAGAAGGATAGAGCTGAAATAGATGGAATATGTAGAAGCCTGAGAGCTTGTTTGTAAATAAACTATGTTGCAGCCTGTAAGTAGCATGTTTTTATATATAAAAAAAGAAGAGAAAAGAAGAAAAATAGAAAAATTAGATGGGACAACTAACCATCTAGAAAAAAGTTTATGAATCTGAAAACATTTGTGGCTTTTCCTATGCAATCTCAAGAATAAATTCTAAGTGAAAGACCAATAGCATGCCTCTCAAATTCATTAGTCACTTTGTCCATAATGTTCATACCCTAGCCACAGCCATAAATTAGAAGCTCATGAAGACCTTTTGATCTTAATGTGATACAATTTCTATTAGTGGAGAATGTGCTAAAGTTTGAAGGTAGTAAAAAACAGTGGCATCAATGATCATGAGAGCTGAAATGGAAGTTAAGTTTAAACTTGAAGCATTTGTTAGCTATCTTGCTGAAAAGTTTTGCAGCTTTGATTTTCAAGCTAGCTTAGATTGCTTCGATTAAACTTATTAAATTGTGGTGGATGAAGCTTGATTACTTAGGAGTCGTGAATGAAATTTTTATTCTTTATTTCTTTGGTGTGAACTGAAAGCTCCGAGACAAGAGTATGTAAATTAAGTTCTCTTTGTTTGAGTCTTTGTTGCTTGGGGACAAGCAACATCTTAAGTTTGGGGGAGTGATAACTCTCTTAAAGAGTTATTATTTTGTGTCGAACTTAATTAATTTTGTCTTAGAATAGTCTAGTTTTATAGGATAATTAGCAAAATATAGGTTAATTGGTTAGTTTACTAAATTTAAGTTTATTATGTAGTCTTGTGTTAATTACGAGTTTTTGCGAAGGAATTGTTTGGATAGTATCACAGGTTTTACTATGCTGGAGCATAACAAGAGCATGAAGGATTGATACGATGCCACAGCATAGGAGCAGCATGACCAGAACTCTAGTGAGGAACATTCGGGACCACAGCAGACAGGATCTCAGCACTTTTCAGATCCTGTCCCAAAAAGCAGGACAGGTGTCACCCAGGAGAACTATCAGAGCTGGGAGGCAGATTGAGGAGCCACGTGTAAGGCTGGGATGAAGCTAAAGAGAGACAAGAGCGATATTTTCAAAAAAGAGAAAAGAGATAGAAAATACACAGAGAACACAATTTTGGCGGGGAGTATCAGCATGGGAGTTTGAGCAGGAAGAGAACAGGGAGTTCGTGAGAAGCAAAAAGTGGATGTTGCGACAATCCTGAACAGTTTATCGTTATTTGCAGTTTATTTAACATTTCTACGTAGTTGATGATTGGAAACATGAACTTGAATGTTATTTGCCTTTCATCTTTTGTAAGCATGAGCTAAACTTTTTAAGCTCGTGTTATTGACTGGTTTCTCTTCTTGAATATATGCTAAAGTTGTTCTCGTATTAAATCTGGTGTTTGATTTCGATTCTGGTTTGTTTGTTTACCTAAACACGACGGTGGCATGTAGAAATTTCACCTAGTGAGACTGAGAGGATATCTAGGATGAGGGAGTCGTGGTCAATCTTGATCTATAGTGTAGAAATACATGGAATCTAAGACTTGCAAGAACCCCTGTTATGAAATAGCTTGTTTGAAGGCAAAATCTATCATAGACATATGAAGGTTAGCAAGAAAACATAGATCTAGCGCTATGATAATAGTCTAGACAGAAAAGAGTGTGGTTGCAAGAACCAGAGTCGATGCCTGAACAATGCTGCAGCATATAGGAGAGTAGATAATCAAAAGTCAATAACTCGAGTGCATTTTATCATTGATTTTAAAACCATAGCCTATTAGTTTATGATTATTTTGTGGGAAGAAATATTATTAATTGTTCTAGCATTGCTCGGTTTTATTTTATATGCTTTCTTGTTATTTTAGTTTGGAGAAGTTACGAAACCCCATTAATTTACAAGCAATAGTATGTGCACGACTCACTTTCACTCCCTTGGGTACGATATATGGACTTAGATCTGTATTACTTTTTTAGACATATGTGCACTTGCGTATAATTATAATAGCTACTAGCACACAACAACAGTGAGAAATGAGTCCTCGAAGTGACACAGAGTCGACGTGGTGTACACGTTGCATGTGACGTGGCTGATGAGTTAGCCACATGTTGCAACTGAGTGTGGACAGTTACACCACATTTTGCACATGGGGAATTACACACATGAGTGTTGAACGCATTTTCCACATGTTGAAATTGCATTCAAAAGTTGTAACGGCTCCATTGATGGCGTCGGTTACTCCGTGTCTCATGCCTTGTAACGGTTCAGCATTGATGCTGAGACAGGATCCCCCTGGGTGGACATGTCTATAAATAGGCATGCATTGTGTTGTCTCCTGTCCCCCAAACATCCGACATCAGACAGCTCACTTAGCCAGAGATACTGCAACTTTTCCCTCATATTGCTGCATCTTTTTTGTTGTTCTTCTGCAACTCAGTTTCGCCTCTGTTCAGTTCGCCGGAGACTTTGCGATTTGCGGTGCTGCCTCGTAAAGGACGAAGCCGTTTTACCTTTGGGGACAAACCGCCATTAGAAGAGCACTACGTCGGCGAATTTGTCTTGCGGGCTTCCTCGACTCGGCTGGGATTTATCCCATTTTATTTTCTTTTATTTGTTTAATTTATTTTTATTTAAATTGTTCTCGTACTAGCAGTACCTGCAGATATAGTTGTAAAAACTTGTTGTACTATACATAATTACTTGTAGTGTTTTTAGTTTTTCTTCACAGATCTTGTAACCAACAGCATTTGCCCCTAAATTTGACCCGAACATATGTTATAATACTCATAGAGGAAACAATGGCTTGGTACACATGAATACAAATGATAAACTTATTTTGGGTGAAAAATATAAACTCATAAACTTAAAAATAGTATGATTCTTTAATGATTCGCTAAGAGATATGAACTATCAATAACCAAGTATCATCGTATCATTTGTATAAAGACCAACGTAGTAGAGAGAATTGTATTAACCGAACGAATATCAATATAATATCACGTATATACTATATATAAAAAATATTTATTTATGATATATATGTTATCATATAATTTTATGATTTACAGAGTTTAAAAATTCATATTATTTATCTGCAAATAAAATATTAAATTTAATATTATTTTAATATAAATATTTAAAGTTACACGCAATGTAACACTAGTTTAGTTAATATTGAGAGTCCCATTTCCTTAATATTCTTGAGTTTATTTTAGGAAACGTTTTGGTGTTGCTAGAGATTTTTTTTTTAATACAAGACAAAAGATATTGAAAAAACAAAACAAACGAGCAAAAAAATCATGTAATGTAATATACTTTTTTTTAATAGATGTGGATATAGAATATATCGATTCCGAGATGTGGATATAGAATCAATCATGAGAATGACTTTTGAAAATGAAATCATTATCATGCATTGCATTTACTACCACCATCAATTTCTTTTGTTAAAGATAGATGTATCAACTCTCAATAATGAAAAACAATAATTCTAATAAGGTCCTTTAAGAATTCCCCCCAAAATTATTCATCTTAAAGAAAGAAAAAAAAAGACTAGTCTTAATCTCATAAATTATCGAAGAAAAAAGTACATAAACGTTCACCTACCTATCATAGATATGTGTTAATGTGCATACGAGTGATATGACAAATAAAATATGAGGCCAAAATTTATCTAGCCACTTTTGATAACTTGTTAAGTTATCTAGCCACATGTATAAAAATACATGTTTTTTAGCCACTTTGCCAATGATTGGAGAGAGAAATTGAATTTTAAAATCTTGTAGCATTAATTGTTTTTGGATTTATTATCCATTACCCCACCAACTACCCCACCACCTACCCCACTCCCCCCTTTCTCTCTCTCATCCCGTCGAACACCCACCACCGACGCACGCCATTTTTTCCGATTCAAAGCTTCAAATCGCCGGATTTCGCACGCTCAACATGGAAAAAATCCACATTACATCTACGTGATGTCTGGAGAAGAAGAAAACCCGAACCAAGTAAGTTAAATCCCATTATTTCGCGATTTTTAGCTCGATTTTCAGCGCGATTTTTACCTTGAATTTTTCTTTGATTTTTCGCAATTTTTCGTCGAATACATGTTTTATTATGTGTATGGAGTTGATTAAATTCATATTTCGTCGATTTATATGCTTAAACATGACTAGAAACAATTTAGGAATGGATTTTTGCTGTAGAACTGTAAAAAATGTACAGACACCGCGCCCTAGGAGGGAGATAACGAGATCTCGACTAGGGATATTGAGATCTCGACATCCCTAGTCGAGATCTCGTCATCAATTTGTTAAATATCGTAATTTTATTTAGGCGAGATCTCGACATTAATCTCGATTTTAATGTCGAGATCTCGACATCAAAATCGAGATTAATGTCGAGATCTCGATTTTTTTTCAAAAAATTCTGATTTTTATTCTTTTAATTTCCCTTTTATTTACATATTGTATTTTATTTAATTGCAGGTTTGAGAGTGGATCAGGCCCAGTTTGCAGGGCAAAGTCCCGCGGTCGATGAATTTTTACGACCGGGACATTCTTGAGGATATCCGGGTTCGTTTGTTGAGCTTCGGAGAAGATAGTTTGGAATTATTTAGGGAAGGACCGTTCGGTTATTTTCTGAGTTTTCGGTGGAAAAAGAGCACGATACGTGCTACGTGGGCACTGATCACCCACGAGATTGAGGTGGAGGGAGCGGAGAACGAGCTGTGGTTTCGTGTTGGTGAAACCAACATTTGATTTGGCGCTGATGAGTTTTGTTTGATGATCGGGCTGCGGTTCGGAGATTCGGGTTTTGACCCTACAGGAGTTCATATTTTGCCGAAGGATGGTTGTTTATCTTCTCACTACACTACCCTTCCTACTGTTGATCAGTTGCATCTAGATTTTATGAAAACCGAGCTGAATCTGAGCGATTCTGCTGATGATTACGTGAAGATCGCTCAGATTCTATTTGTCTACCATATGCTGATGTGCCACGATGGAAAGCGACACGTAGACCCCTGGATTTATGCATTGGTGGAGAGACCTCATCAGTGGAGAGCATTCCCTTGGGGCTCGTGGTCCTTTAGTATTTTGCTGCATCAGATGTCTGTCGTGATCACATCTTCAAAGACAGAGAGGGTGCCTTTAGTGCATGTATATGGCCCTTTTTGGGTGTTGGAGGTAATTGTTAGTAATTTTTAATTTTCATTTATTTAATTTTTAATTTATAAAAGACTAGAATTGTAAATTATTTGCATTATTGTGCAGGCATGGTCGTACGAGGTGATCCCTGATCTGGCAGCCTTAGTTGCGATGCGCATTGAGCCAGAGGAGGGTCAGGAGACTAGGCCTCGATGCCTGTTGTGGAGACCTCTTTATATTCGGGACTCCGACTTCACCCATTTTTTCAGACATGAGGTAATTATTGTTTACAGTTTTTAATACTTATATTATAATTTAAGTATTATTCGATTTATTTGATTTATGTTTCTTTTCAGCATGCTTGCAGTACTACACTGCAACCGACTGATGATGAGGCCGATTCTGAGTGTTGGCTCAGCTTGAGGAATGCTGAGAACCCGATGATTCGGAGATTTATACCTTATAGGGGCCTCAAGCCCCGACGATCAGCCTCTCAGCGGCCATCTGCTAGTACCTCGAGGTCTTCTTCGAGGAGGGTTCCGCAGCAGCCGGAGTCGCCGCCACATCAGCAGCCGGAGTTGCCGCCGCCACACCGCCAGCCATCGCCAGTATTTAATATTGGGAGCGGTTTTGAGATTCCAGTCCGCTCTTCTTTCGAGCGTACTGATTTTCCTCATCGGCGGCGGGCTAAGAAGCGCCCGCGACGTTCCGCATCTGCAGAGCCTCTAGAGGTACTTGTGTTTAAATTTGTTTGATTTTTATTTGATTATATTTTACTTATATATTTATATTATCTTTTCAGACTGGACAGCCTCCATGGTACGAGGGGTACGGGATATCCATGGATGACATGGTGCGATTTGCAGTGCCATTGGCTGGTCAGCTCGTGCAGCCACTGGCAGATACACTTCTTCCACCACTGAGAGCAGGGCTCGTGCAGCCACTAGCAGATTACATGATTGTTCCAGTGGCTGATCGCATGATTGATCCAGCGGCGCAGCGAGATATGCCACCACTGGCGCAGCAGCTTATACATCCATTAGCGAATCTGATCATTGATCCAGTGGCACAGCGGGTTATTAAGCCATTGGCAGAGACGATGATTGATCCGGTGGCGCAGCGACTTATGGGGCCAGTCGCAGATAGACTCATGGTGCCAGTAGCTGATCGTGTGAGTCAGAATATTATCGAGCCGGTGTCTTCCAGGGTTACTCATAGGTTGAAGGTTTTCTTACTCGATCTCGCAGATACACTTCTCTGCCGCCCTCGCCGGAGCGAGAGATGGGCCCCACCATACCCTCCTTATTCTAGAGGTACTTGTGTTTAAATTTATATATTTGATTATATTTTACTTATATATTTATATTATCTTTTCAGACTGGACAGCCTCCTCTTTTGGCCCGACCACCTCTCAGCCCGTTGGCCACACCACCTCATCTACTGCGGGCCCCACCGAGATGAAAAACAGATCACGCATTTCGAGATGAAATAGGGGATTTCGAGATCTCAATTTGATTTCGAGATCTCGATTTGATTTCGAGATCTCGAAATCCCCTATTTCATCTCGAAATGCGTAATTAAGTAATTAATTATAATTAATCTTAAATTAAAATATTATACAGTTTAAACATACATTACTTAACATTTATTTAACACTTTAAAGTTCATTTAACATAAGACATTATACATTTGAATCTATGCATACATAAGATGTTTCTCTTTGAAATGTTCATACCTTATTCATGTTTGAATAGGATGAAGTAGAAGTAGTATAATACAAAGCAAACATCTTTGTAATGAATGAATTTTTGCAAGTTTCTTTGTTATCGAATCTATATTTCCTTAAATAAGTGTTATATGAGTTGATTATCCTCGAAAATTAGTGAATTAAACATCCAATTAGACAATAATCCATTAAATCGAGATCTCGAAATTGATTTCGAGACATGTCGAGACAACAATTTAGATTATCTCGATTCAAACCCTACAAATCACGAAATCACATCGATTTCGTCATATCGAGATCTCGATTTAGTCATATCGAGATCTCAAAATGTTGTCGATATCTCGATATGTCAAAATCGAGATCTCGACTATATTTTTCTTATATTACCTGAGGGCGGCAGCCGCATGACAACATGGAATCAAATCGAGATCGAACTGACGACACTCACACGTTCTGTTCTCTAAGTCGACATTGTAACTTCTCTGTTGCCCTTCCACCTTGTATATGTGTGGCATGGTGGTGCCTCTGACTACAAGCTGTCGCCCATATTCGGACGACTCTGTTAATTTCGTCATAGCTACGTGTGTCAGAGCATGATCTCTAGACCGTGCAGCCGCCCGTCGCTCGTCAAACCATCTCTCAACCATAGCTCTGTAAGTCTCAAGAAGGGCACATATAGGCAATCGCCTTGCCCATAACAAACGAGAGTTGAGGGATTCGGCTGCATTGGACGTCATGAAGCTGAATCGGGTACCTGGGCACTGAGATCTCGACCAACGGTGGACTCCTATATCCAGAAGCCTCTTGTAAGCTCCTTCTTTGCTCAGAATCTCCAAAGTAGACATGTGCTTTTGAAATGCATCGTGCCTATAACAGTAGGCTGCATCTCGTAAAATAGCACCAACTTGCGGACCGTACCTCGACATGTTATTCGCTAAGTGGTAGTAGCAAATAGCATGCGTAGCATTCGGAAATGCTAACTCCACTGCATTTTTATGCTCTTGTGCTGATCACTGACAATGATCAGTCCTTCGCGATCTCCGAAGCAAACATGCAAGCGATGCATGAACCACATCCACGACTCATCATCCTCTATGGGTCCAATCCCGATAGCAAGGGAAAATAATTGTTCATTGCCGTCTTTCGTCACCGCAACAAACAACATTCCCTTATTCTTGCCCTTCAGATGCGTGCCATCTACAACAATCACTGGGCGCATGAAGCTGTGAAATGCATCGATGCAAGGAGCAAGCGCCAGAAACATGTGCTTGAACAAACTCTCCGAAGAAGTGGATATATCATACATCGTGCCTGGGTTACGAGACTGTAGCATGTGTAAGTAGCCCGGAAGCATCGCATAAGACTTCTCCCACTCGCCGAATACCATTGCAATGGCTATGTTTCTTGCCCGTAGGGCAAAACTGTAATCAATCTTGATGCCGAATTGAATCAACAATTCAGACATCATCTCCTTCGGCTTTAGAATAGCGCCCTCCGCCGCCAACTTACTGGAGAAATACTTACCCAACACTCTTGCGGGCACTCTGCGGGGAGCAACACGATCAATATCCGTCTGGCAGCTGTGCATCAGATCACACTTGAATACTCTCCAAACAGTTCCAGATTGTCTTGCACGCAGCATAAAAGGACAACCATTCCCATGCTTGCATCTGTAGTTGAGCCGAGTAGTGCTGGACCTCTCTGTGGAGTACTCCAACCGGTGATACAAGTGATGCAGTCCTACAGCAAGGTCAAGTTCATCCTTGCTGCTAAATGTCGCTCCAATGCACAACTGAGTCGGGGCCCAATCTGCGGGAATAATCCACTCCAAACGCTCAGGAGCATCAACCTCTATTAAAGGAAGCACCCAACTCCTTACTTCCTGATCATGTCGAGTTGCAGCCACGGACAGACTCAAGTTATTGTTAGATAGTCCGTACTGATCCATTCGCCCAGGAGCTAGAATCCATCTAGAAAAATCACTGACCAATGACTCAAACAACCGACTCCGACCCTCCTCCTCGTCCCTCTCCTCCTCGCTTGCCTCCTCCTCCTCATCTTCATCATCACAATAATCATCATCATCATCTGTAGATTCCGCCTCATACTCATCTACGAAATCATCAGCTAATGAGATGCTAGGACCACCCATTCGTGTTGATCGATGTGACTGTGACTGAGGTGCCAAAAATCCGGACTGATTTTGCTTCAATTTGGTGACCACATATATAATTGGATCGATGCTATTTTCATATAGCATCCGCATAATATCTTCGTCGGTCTTCAGTCCAGCCTTCACATGCCTCGAGCCCCCAGATATACTGCTCATGTAAAACAAGCAGTAGCTAGTACTGAGGAGATCACAGTGCATGATCTCGTGAATCTCGGACAAAATGGTATTGTAGGAGATCCGTTCACGTCTCAAACAAATCAATTGCTCATCTCCGCCCATATACTCGGATCTGTCCCAAGACCCACCATGATGTATGATGAAACGTTGATACGACATCTACGATAAATGAAACGAAAATATTAAAAAAAGTCAGGAGCATATTCCAGCAGACAATTCGAGATCTCGATATTAATATCGAGATCTCGGAATTAAATTAAAATTATTTGAGATCTCGTGACAAAATCGAGATCTCGAGATGATGTCGAGATCTCGACTTCACCATATCGAGATCTCGAGATCTCGATTTTGTCACGAGATCTCGATTTTCCTGGGTTTCTCCCTAAGTTCTCTGCGTATTTTTTACGAAGAACAGTCCTAAAATCGCTATATTTTCTAAAAAACTAAGATATACAAGTCGATACTAAAATATGCAAGTCGATTTTGAACACATAACATCATTATAACGTAGAAAACGAATCGAAAATAAGAAAAAATGGTTGAAATCAACATACCTTCGATTTTTCTCTCTCAAAACCCTCTCAACAATCTTCAAATAATTTTTAGAATGTTTCCTTCCTCGTACAAACGAAAATATTTGTTTGTAAAAGGTTGTAATAAATTTACAACCACCTTGGTAGTTCAAATTAATTGTTCAAAATTAAATAAATGAAATAATGAATATTTCCGAAAATGGAAACAACTTTAATAAAGTTAATTTTGTCTTGTAGCCGAAAATGAAAGAGAGAAAAAGACAAAAGTACAAAGTGGCTAGAAAACTTATATTTTTATCCTTGTGGCTATAAAACATACCCACTTATTCAAAGTGGCTAGTTGTATGTATTCCCACATAAAATATTGGTTGTAATAATAATTAAAATTAACCTACACATCAAATTGTGCACAACAATATTTGTTCAAAAAAAAAAAGGCAAACTAAAAATGGCAAGTGCAAAAAAACAAGAGGAAAAGGAAAATGTGGAGAAGGAAGTAGGTTTGGTAGTTAAACGTGGCAAGTGGCAACCAACTCCCTGACATAGGCATGGGCCGTTGGGCTTTTCTTGTTGGACCCAAACTCGGATAGGACCGCACTCATCTTAGTGGGCCCATGACAGCCACACGCCTTACTTTCCCCACGTTCTTTTTATTTTTTATTTTTTAAAAAATTAAATTTAAACTTTACTTTTAAAGGTATAACATAAAGAAAGAAATATGTAGATTCATCCATTATTATTTTATCATGTAAAAGATTTAATTATATCCTATTCATTTTTTCAAATTTATCCAAAATTACTCGAATGTTTAAATAAATATGCAAACTATTTCAAACTATGTAAATGTACCGAACTATTTTTTCCGATTCATGGAAAGTTAATTGTATTGTCAAAAATCCAAATTAGCAATTAAATTTTGAGATTCAAATGTTCAGTATGATAGTTGTTTGTGTCGTACTTAGATTCTGTACAATATAGACTGCTTTCCTTTGATCGAAAAAAAAAGTTCGGGATATATTTGCATAGTTTAAATAGTTTGGATAATAGATGGGCCTAAGCTATTATCTTATATTGGGCCGTTCTTTTAATCTTAAATCTTAATGGATCATATATTCATCAACCAGCTACTGTTGGGGCTTCAAATTTCTAAAAAATTAAAAAAAAGTTAGAAAAATATATTTATAAGAAATAGTGGTTGCCAAGAACAGGTGTTGGTGGTGTAACACAAACGTTAGTTATGCACAACAAAGGTTCAAATAATTGTTTTTTATAGATCTAATAAAAAGAGTTGGCACCACAACTTAATTATAATTAATATATTTATTTATTTTCTCCCTGAAATGATTGCATCATTGCATGCAACTCATAATAAAAAGATACCTGAAACCTATATATGATCCAACCACAAACAACAATATTAATTTATATCATTATTACAAAAAATTTGAATTTCCGATAAAATCATGAATCGTGTTAGCGTTGAAATGATGCGTTTTAACTCATCAAAATATAACGGAATCATGCCAATGCTGACTGTTATAATAATAATAATCATAATTCCTGAAAATCTTCAGCTTAAAGCAAAAACAAACAGCACACCATTGATTTCCCTCTACGACTTCAAATGTGTAGCTAGGCTAGCTAGCTTCACGAGTTTTCTTAAGTTTCCTCACCTTTCTTGAATTACAATAACAGTTTTTCTGAGTTATATATATATATATATATGTATAGTGCCATTGTTTCCTTCTTACATACCTGCGATCTCAAAAGGGTTGTCATAACATTTTGAGGATTGATCTTCAGCTGTTTGAAGATGGAGGAGAAGGGTAAGTTTCTTCATGGGACACTCGAAGTAACCATCTTTCGTGCTGCAATGCATGAACCCTCTGTCCCATTTAAGGTTAGAGTGTGCCTTGAATCTTGATTGAGTCATTTATATTGTGTCTTGAAATGTTTTAAGGTTTTTGATGGATGTTTTTCATGGTGTTTTTGCAGTGCATATATTTAGGTAGAAGGGCTACGTATGTGACTGTCAAGATTGATAACAAGAAGGTGGCAAAAACTACTAATGAATGTGACCATGTTTGGAATCAGACCTTCCAAATTCTCTGTGCTCATCCACCAGAAACTGTGATCACATTAACTCTGAAAAAAAGGCGGTCGGTTTTGGGGAAGATTGATGTTCATGCTGATAAGCTTTTAGTTGAGTCAGGTCTCATCAATGGCTTCTTCCCTCTCAGCAAACAGAATGGGAAGCTGGAGAAGAAGCTCAAGCTGCAGTTTATGGTGTGGTTTAAGCCTGCAGAGGATGAAAAAAGTTGGGAGAAGGCATTGGAGAATGGTGGATATCAAGGTCTGAGAAATGCTGCTTTTCCACTGAGACCAAATTGTGGTGTCACATTGTATCAGGATGCTCATCACCATCTCTCATTCCAGCCGCCATCTGATCTCTGTGGAAGGCCTAGGCGGCTATGGGAGGATGTGTACAACGCGATAGATGGTGCAAAGCATTTGATCTACATTGCAGGATGGTCATTCAATCCTAATTTGGCATTGGTAAGACTGAGGTGCCACCATTTTTTCTTGAATGAATGCATCTCTCATTGTGATTCATGTGTGTTGCTGTTTATAATGAAGGTGCGCGATCCTCAAACTGATATCCCTCACGCGAGGGGAGTGAAGCTGGGAGAGCTGCTGAGACGAAAGGCAGAGGAGGGAGTAGCTGTGAGAGTGTTGCTGTGGGATGACCAGACATCCTTGCCTGTGATCAAGAACAAAGGGGTGATGAAAACACATGATGAAGATGCATTTGCCTATTTCAAGCACACTAAAGTAGTGTGCAGATTGTGTCCGAGGCTGCACGACAAGTTCCCCACCGCGTTTGCTCATCACCAGAAGGCCATAGTGGTGGATAGCCGGGTGGATCACACATCAAGAAACCGCGAGATCATGACCTTTCTTGGTGGATTAGACCTCTGCGATGGAAGGTATGACACAGAAGAGCATTCACTCTTCAAGACTCTCAACAAAGAATCCCATTGCTATGATTTCTACCAAACTAGCCTCCAAGGGGCTAACCTTCACAAAGGGGGGCCGAGGGAGCCATGGCACGACACGCATGCTTGCGTTGTAGGCCAAGCAGCTTGGGATGCTCTTGCAAACTTTGAGCAGAGATGGACTAAACAATGTGATCCCTCTCTGCTAGTCCCCGTTAGCTCGATTCAAGAACTGTCTCAGCTGCCTAATCCCACCAGCACTTCTTCTGAGAGGAGTTGGAATGTGCAAGTCTTTCGCTCCATTGATCATGTATCTGCTAGCCCTTTGCCTAAAAACCTTCGAGTTGAGAGAAGCATCCACGAGGCGTACGTGGATGCAATTCGGAGAGCTGATAGGTTTATATACATTGAGAACCAGTATTTCATAGGAGGGTGCCATCTGTGGGAGGAAAACAAGCATTGTGGATGTAGGAACTTGATACCTGTTGAGATTGCACTTAAGGTGGCTAGTAAGATCAAGGCGAATGAGAGGTTCAACGCGTACGTAGTGATACCGATGTGGCCAGAAGGTCCACCCGAGAGCGAAACAGTTCAGGACATACTACATTGGACTAGAGAAACAATGAAAATGATGTACAGAATCATAGCAGAAGCAATTCAAGAGAGTGGTAGGGAAGTTCATCCAAGGGACTACTTGAACTTCTTCTGTCTTGCTAACCGGGAAATCGAGGCCAAAGGAGAGTTTGTCCCTCCATACAATCCACACCCGGCAACACACTACTGGAATGCTCAGAAGCATAGGAGATTCATGGTTTATGTGCACTCCAAACTCCTGATAGGTAACCATTTTCTTGCAAGAATCTTAGAAAATGATATGATACTGATGTCTGATCTGAGCTCATCATTTTTTGATCCCTTCTACAGTGGATGATACTTATCTTCTAATAGGCTCGGCTAATGTGAACCAGAGATCGATGGATGGACAGCGCGACACTGAGATAGCAATAGGCTGCTACCAGCCAAGAAATGAAGAAAACAACATGAAAAATGCAGATCACATTCGTGCTTTTCGTCTGTCTTTATGGTATGAGCACACTGGAACAGCTGCAGAAGTCTACAAAGAGCCTCAGAGTTTAGAATGTGTGAAGACTATACAATCAATAGGAGACAAAATGTGGAAGATTTACAGCCAAGATGAAGTGCAGGATATGGGAGGTGTTCATTTAGTCACTTATCCTGTGAAAATCACAGTGGAGGGCAGTGTTGAGGATCTATCCGAGGGAGGTGGACATTTCCCAGACACGAAAACTCCGGTGAGAGGGAGACGATCCAAGGTCTTATCATCTGTGTTCACTACATAGAAATGCAGCACTAGAACTGAAGGAGGAAGACTAATATTTGTATCTTGAGGAACACAACTGACTTCAAATGTTTATGAAAAACTCCAAGTTTATTGCATCCATGATTAACTTTACATCTCCTACATTTAAATTTCCCATTTTTGCTGCACAATCAATGCAAATACCCCTTTTGACTTCAATTTGCAGTTACCATTTTAGAAGCATTTAACATAATTCATTCAATCTGCTATGCCATATTACAAGGCCTATTAATGTAGTCATGTCCCATTTCATCCCAGATTTTCTTTCCTTATCTGCTTGACGACTACATGGCCAAATTTCAAAATTCTTATTACACAGATAATTCAAATCTTGAATACCCTCCAATCTTATCTGTTTCATAAGCCCAAAAACAGACAGAGGGACGCATTCTTTGCTCCCCTGCGGTGATCACGAAAGATGAAAGCTTTGGAATGCAGCATGCCAGCAGATTTACGGATGGTGTTGACAACATTACTCTGCATTCCAATGGGATATTTGATTGGATCCATTGTCAGAGAGGTTTCTTGAAGATCATCTTATTACAGAGTTTTGGTAGTGAGGTAGATACATTAGTGTCTCATTTCCTTGTCTGCAGGTCCAAACAGATACTTTTTATTCAACTTTTGGGAGTCCAGATTCAGGAAACATGTCTAGAGTAAGTTGAGAATGCAAGAATTCTATTTTTTTTTAAGTTTTCACACACTCAAGGTGTGATCAAGAAACAAGAATATTTGAAAAATGCAGATAGATATAGCCTCCAATCCATGTAAAGCAGCAGGATTTGACCATGGACTAGTGAAGGCCCCCTTGGATTTCTCCCTTCAAGTTAGCCTAAATGTTAGTCATTAACAACTGGGTTTTTCTTGAAATTGAGTTTTTGATTTGTTCATACAACCATGAAAATGCAGGAAACAGCAAACAGACCAAAGTATCTTCTAGCAATGGCTGTTGGGATCCGACAAAGAGATCTAGTTAACAAAACAGTGTCCAAGGTTAGTGTTTTGCAATAATCTTTTAAGTTTCATTTTTTGATAACATTGTTAGATATTAATAGTGCAATATTTGTATAGTTTTCTAAGGAATTTGCAATAATGTTATTTCACTATGATGGAAATACAAGTGAGTGGGATCAGTTTGAATGGTCTCAAAGAGCCTTTCACATCAGTGGCTTCAAACAAACTAAGTGGTGAGTGAATCTTGAATTTAGTCATTTTCATTTAAATTATATTTTATTTATTTAATTTTTTTATTATTATTAGGTGGTTTGCCAAAAGGTTTCTACACCCAGATGTAGTAACCGAATATGAATATATATTCATTTGGGATGAAGATTTGGGTGTTGATAACTTCAATAGTGAAGAGTATGTTCCATTTTTAACTATCATGTTTCATTAATACATACATATATATAGAGGAGGGATCATGTGAGAAAAAAGAATAAATCATATCCATTAGATCTAAATAAATCAATGGTTGATATGTAATCAAGCAACAACTTAAACACAATCAAGCAATTGCTTAATTGTGTTTTAGTTGTTGCTTGATTACTATGTTGCTTGATTGTGTTTGACTTGTTGCTTAATTTTATATCAACCATTGATTTATTAAGATCTGATGGATATGATTCATTCTTTTTTCTCACAGGGGACTTTTTCTTACCTGATCCGCTCCACATATATATATATATATGTATATATAAATATTAATCTCAAGTTTATTTATTTATTTTTATTGATATGTAGGTACATGAAGCTTGTGAAGAAGCATGATTTAGAAATATCACAACCAGCCATTACATCAACCAGAACGCTCATTTATAAAATTACAATGAAAAGAAATTATGTGGAAGTTCACAAGTATGTCTTTTTTCTATTAATATGTGATATTAATAATCTAAATAAATTATAAAAAAGACCATTTTTTTTTCTTGAATATAATAAGCTTTTGCTCTATATATGTTGTTTTGCAGATCAGACGCCATGGAAAGATGTACCAATCCACTTTTACCCCCTTGTGCAGGGTACATATATATATATATTTTTAAAAATATTTTATTTTTAATTATTTTTTAAACCCAACTATTTTTTATTCTTTGTAATAATATTGATAATATTTATGAACAATTTTTAGGTTTGTTGAAATCATGGCGCCAGTGTTTTCAAGAAAATCGTGGAACTGTGTTTGGAGAATGATTCAGGCATTGAATTTAAAATTAAATTGTTTTTTTTTTTTTTGAGATAAAAAAAATTAAATTGTTTTGATTAACTGGAAATGTTGTGCAATAAAAATAAATAAATCTCTTACAAAATATCTTGTTTTTTCAGAATGATTTGGTGCACGGATGGGGCCTTGATTTTGAATTTTGGAGATGTGTGGAGGTAAGTAAAAAAAAATATTCATTATTAATTTCTTATATCATTTTTAATATTCACAATCATTTATTTTTAAGGCAATAAATAATATATTATATTTTTATAAAACGCAACAGAAGCCTCATGAAAGAATAGGAGTGGTTGATGCGCAATGGATAGAACATTTAGAGTTGCCAACACTAGGAAGCCAGGTAATTTGAATCCAAAAATTATAAATAGGATCCAATTTTGTAGCATGTGATAATTCACCAATTATTTTATTTTTTCTTTGTATATATAGGATGAATCAAAAAAGAAAATTAAAAGGGGGCCTCGGTCGAAGGTATGTCTACCTCTCCTTTCTGATTTTCTTTCCTCTTTAGATAATGTTTTATTAAGTAATTTAGTTAATCGAGTAGTCTTTTCTTTAGCTTTAAAGGGTTGAAATATTTCAGGCTCGGGCAAGGAGTTATTATGAAATGAAGGAGTTTAAAAAGAGAGTGAGAGAAGCAGAAGAGACAGGCATGAAGCAATGATGGTCTATATTCTGAAAGAGACAGGCGGTTTGGATGGCCATATTTGTATCTTACAAACACAAATACAAGCGTAAATATGGGATAATATCTCCATCTTTTTAAAAAATGCTTCAATGCATTGCCGTTAGTAAAAAATACATTAATCTTTACTTCTATAAATTACACCAAAACGAGTTAGCATAGTTAATTGTAGACGATTCAACTATTAAATGCCACTTGGCATCCTCACATGGCAAATTAAAATATGATTCAACAGTTAAACGTCACAAAGCGGGAATGTGATAAATCAAAACGATGTCATTTTATCAATTTTTTCTCCGTGACTCCTTGAATAAGTGGTTAAAAAATCCAACTCCACGTTAAAATATTTGTAATTAGCCAGTATTTTTAAGATAATTATAAAACAAAGTCACTTTGATTTGCCACGTGAGATGCCAAGTGGTGTCTAACTGGTGAATCATCAATAATTAACGGTGTTAATTCGTTTTGGTGTAGTTCATAGACAAAAATAAAAATTGACATATTTTAAGTGACGACAAGATTGAAATATTTTCCTGAAAACGTCAATAATTTAGAGTATTATATAAGGGTGTTCGCGGTTTAGCCGAAACCGGTCAAATCGGCCAACCAGATTTATTCGGTGATTATAAATCTAATTTTCAAACTGAAAGTTTGAAAATTTTGAAATCGATTAAAACTGGTCTGGTTACAACTTGGGCTGCCAAACCGACCATTTCGGTCGGACCAGCCGAATACATATATTAATATAATTATTAAATGTATTTTAAGTATGTGTAGCTTAGTTGGTTTGTTCAGCCTACCCATCTTGAATAACTTGTGTTTGATCGTCCTCCCAACATAATTTTATTTTTATTCTTTTTAATAGAAATAAAAATCATATATACATAATAAAAGAAATAAAGTTCAAATATTTTTACACATTTTTTCCCCTCTAGCTATCTTTAATAAAAAATAAAACCATAAACATAATAAAAAAACTTAAAAATCAACCCTACACCAACATTTTTTCCCTCGAGCCTCACTCTGTCTCAAGTCCAACCGCAACACATCGCTTCCTCACCAAAATTCATTGCTGCTCGATTGATTTTGAAATATATATTATAGTGCATTGTTAAAAATTAAAATAAGTTTCTTTTTAAACTATCAAACGAACCTAACCAAACTATATTTATATGATTTAGCCAGTTTAATTTGACTAAATTATTTGATCAATTTGATTTCCAAACCAGCCCGTACCCCAAATAAAACCGTATTATTTCATGAATTCACACCTATATATAGTCAACCCCAAATAATATGTGCTAGGCTAGTAGTTGGTAGGGGTGAGCAAAACCAAATCGAAAACCGCAAACCAAACCGAACCGTCGGGTTTGGGTCGGTTTGAAAATATATGCGGGTTAGGTTTGGATTGAATATTTAAAAAATTGCGGGTTATCGGTTTGGTTCGATTTGGATGCAATTTTAACCAAACCGAACCGATATTCATATACATATATTATATATAAATTTTAATATTTATTTATACTATTATATATTCTATATCTTTTTTTTAAAGAGAGATATTCTAAAAAAATATAAGATTTATTTTCTATAAATTATTAAATATAAATATTAACAAACCAAACACTGTAAACCCTAACCATAATCACACGTTACACAGCTCAGGCATCACGTCGGTCCGGCCATCCCTATCACCGATTGTCCCTCACGCTCCTCGCGCTGCCTGCCTTGCTCGTCGTCGCTGCGACGAGCCGACACTGCCTCCTGCTGTCTGTCATGCTGCTTCTCTTCCTCGCTGCGACGCCGCCTCCCTTCCTCACTGGTCGTCGTTGCCTCGCTACGCCGCCGCCTCGTTGATCGTTGCTACGACGCTGTTTCCTTTTTTTTTTTTGAGAATTTTTGGTTAAAACCGAAACCAAACTGAAACCGATGATTCGGTTCGGTTTGGTTTCAATATTTTTATTAAAAATATTATATTCACTCAAAAACACAACTAACAAAATTGATGAAGGATTTAATATAATTATTGCCAATATAAATATGAATGTAACAAAATAAACAATTGTATAATTTCAAATCCACTTAAATTTGCTCACAGGAGCTGGACTCATTTAAACTAACACCAATTCAGTAATTTTATCAAGTTGGAGATTTGAATAGCTCGTTAATAACACTTAAAAAACACTTAGAAATCTGGGTAATACCGACTGTTATATAAGCATAAGAAGATTCAGAAATCATACATGATTAATGGGTTTTGTACACAAAATAAGATCCAATCATTTCTTGCAACAAAATATTCAAAAAGAAAAACCGACATCGAGCTACTTCAACAACCCATACAAACTGTAACTACTCCTATCAATAAATCTCAGAGTGGAATAGCAAAACAGTAGCAGCGCACCAATATAACAAAACCATCCACTAAAAGTTGGTAGGTCGTATGAGATCAGTTCCATCACCAAAGTAGGAGTTTTGAATGGATTACAAAGCTACAACTTAGCTCCACAAAAACATGCACTAAACCTTAATTAGTCATAAAAGATAACACAAACGGATGGAAAACACAGCTATATAATCCGTTTAATCTGACAAAGTGAAGAAACGTGCTGCACTTATCAATTATCATTTTGTTGGTGGTGTTGTTAATGTTATTATCTTCTTGTTTACTCATATTGAATCCACCCCCAGCAATGAAAGATGGTCCATTGCCCGCCTGCCTATCAATTACCAGCATGAAAATACACAACAGTGTGGCTGGATCATTCAAGATCTCACAGCAGCCACGTGTCATGTTCTGTCCGTTAATGGATATAATCATGATTATAAGCTTTCTACTTATGTACCAACACGACTGACCTTTGCAGACCTCAACTTTATAACAGAAAAGAGTCAGAATCATAGTACCTGATATACTTACCACACAAGCAGGAGGATGATATTGGTAAAGCAGCAATGACAACCGATCTGCAAGAAAACCAGAGTTATTAAAACCAATCTTAGAAAAGAGAAAACTATATTAGCGGAAAGATAATTTATCCTATTTTAATGAAGAGGGAAGAGGGCTATAGAAAATAGAAACATGGCATGGATTAACCAACTAATACATTTATATAAATGTCTCACACAATATAGCGTCGTTAAGAGTCTGTTATACGATAGTATACTGAATCCAGCATCACAATCCCAGAAAACTTCTCCCTTACGAGTACAAAAGCACCAATGCTCAACTGAAAATAATTTAACCAGACTCCAAAATCGTAGAATACCAAGCACGTATCTCATCAAAACCTGCATCATAAGTTCTTCATTCTTGGACAACTCTCCATAAGGATTATCCATATTTCGTTTACGCCTAATCGACTATGTCAGAACTTCATCATGAAGACAAGCATTGATTATAAGACAAATTGACCACAAACCGTTGAACATCAATTCTTTCCAACCAGTCTTCCCTTTCTCATCACAGAATATGACTAAACACACCCACGACAGCTCCCAAAGGAACTGATTCAACCAAAACCTCCACCCATAAACAATGGTATTGCAGCCAAACCTTACACCCATAAAATAGCCAGCTCGACCTTCCAATTTATCCATAAATTGATAATGATGGAATGGGTGTAACCTAAAATAGTTAAGCTTTCAGCACTATGATAGAGAACACTCTGCGAAGAAATGTTAAACCAACTCCCATGAATGTGAAACTCTTTCCCATAAAGAAGATTCTTACAGTTAAGAATCGGCAGTGAAAAAATCAATCCCTGCAACCAAGTCATTCGATTGTGAATGTCGAAATCTCATAAATAATTAGGACTTGATATTTCTGTGTTAGTCCAGTAGAATATAACCCCCATGAAATGTTAGAATATAACCACCATGGTAGAGAACACACTGCGAAGAAATGCTAAATCAACTCCCATAAATGTGAAACTCTTTTCCATCGAGAAGATTCTTACAGGTTAAAACTGAACACAGTGAAACAATCGATCCTTGCAACCAATTCATTTGATTGTGCTTGAAATCTCATAAATAACCAGGTCTTGATCTTTCTGTGTTGGTCCAGTAGAATATAGCCACCATAATAATTTCAAAGCAGATCAATCAGTTGAGTGGAACATTGAATAGCAGTAAATTTATCCAACTCACTGTCCACAAATTAGTTGCCGATTCCTTTTGCCCAACTCAGACACTAGACATACAAATTCTACACTGGCAACAAATTGGATATTCTTCCTGGAAAATCCCAATACTGAAGCTAGAAGAATCCTAGTTCATTCAGATCAGATTATAAATTCTTTTATCCAAAAATTGCTACTTCATACCGTACACCTCACCATTACTAATGAACAACAAGATTTACTTGCCAGAGATCAGGGAAGGATGTATTTCGTCTCATTCTCACTATCCAGAGAAAAAGTGAAACATTCTTATACATAAGAAAGCAGTTTCTAAATATCAAGGGTAAGCTCCTTCAATTTAAAGACTTTGATTCTCATCACCTCCTTCTTGTTGCCAATTTTGATTTCTCTAAGAACAGGGTTAAGCTCCTTCAAAGACTTTTGATTCCCATCACCTACTCCTTGTTGCCAATTTTGATTTCCTTAAAATATATGAAATGACAACTAGACACAAACTTGGCAATAATATGGCTAACACCAAATATCTGATCCGTTATACTCTATCTTGGGTAATCTATATCGTTTAAAAATTTGTGCACCACCACCTCCTATTCAATTTTGACGTTCAAAAAAATGGATCGCCAACTAGCTAGAAACTAAACACAACATGGCTGACACCCAATACATTGTTTGTTATCTTATATCAGATCACAAGAAACTAATATGAGACCTTATGTACTGAAAACAATTGGATCAAGAATCTTATGAACTGGATAAAAATGAAAAATGATAATTTATCATATGTGAATATATTTCAACATCTTAGATGATATAAAATATAAGAATAAATTTATTATGATATTATAATATATTTTAAAATTTGAATTGTTGGAAATAATAAATTTTAGGGTGGAGAAACTTCTAGAATTTAAAGAAAGTAAAATATTTAAGAAAGGAGGGCTATTATTTAACCACGCCTACTTTAATCTAATGGTTTTAATGAATTTTCTAGACTATTCTTCATGAATTTATATATATATTCTACTATAAGTTTCTATATAACTTAATTTTATAAATAAGGCAATTACAATTTTTGGTTTAAAATCCTAAAGCTTAAAAACATAAATAATTCTGTCGGAGCTTATTAGTCCAAATAAAGTTATAATTAGATGGAAAAAAAATTAAATTCTAAACTCTAATATTTTAAAAATATGATAAATTTGATAATTAATTAAAATTCGGATAATGAAATAATTTTTAATTATTAACCTTAACACAGTATGGAATATATTAATAATAATAAAATAAGATATAGATATTTGATAAATTAAAAAATTAATATTAATAACTTTTAGAAAGAAAATGGTAAATGAATTAAACCTCTTTGCATTAATATATTAATAGATACTCAATATAACAAATAATGTTGAGCAAGTAGCTAAATTAGACCGAAAAAAACAACTCATTATGGGTTGAAACCGTTCCAGTAACAGAGCAGTAAAGCATAACCATGATTCATAGGGGAGAGATATATTAACATCTTAAAGCACCGGAACACAAACATATAATATAAATTGCAAACTTATCAGGAGATGTAGAACTCAAAAAGCTGGGGGACGAAGTCGATACTTGCCTATGATGTCAACTTAGCCTTCATCATTCAGCTGCTCAACACCATCTGTTTTTCCATCTTTCCTGGTTCATTTTGATGCACAGAGGATATTGTTTATGAAGAATGCGAGGTATATATATATCATGTGGGAGCTTACAAAGGTTTTCTCATCTAAGGGGATGTTATAACTTATTCAACATGTTAATTAGGCTGAAGAGAGTGATAATCTTTTGATCACTAATCCAAACAATATAGTCTATAGAGCGCCTAATAGTTCTGACAAAAAAGTAGATCCTAAATGAGCCTTGAGAGAATTTGCAGCAAGCTTTTGCAATATGATTCCTATGTGATAACTTGGGAAATTCCACATCTCAAATTCTACTGAAAGCACTTTCTAATGATTCCATAAATAAGATCAAGCTAAGTATCTTAAAGATATTAGTATGGAGTTGCAGATAAGAGAATTCTATCAACTAAGATTTACACAATGGTAATTTTCCAATCCTTAGTGAAATCTACAGCAATTGGCAATACCAACTAAAGGGCAACCTTCCAAATTTCATCGTGCCTCCTCGGCAAATCTTCAATGACCAATAATAAGCTCATGGAAAATGACGATACAATCTAAAAGTAAAAATATAACCAGGTTAACAAAGGACCGCACTGGAGCCTTCCAGTCTTGCATTACATCTCACTCACTGATACTCACATAGGGAATGAAAGAAATGCCTTTATTTTAAAGTATGTTCAAGGCATAGGAAATGAATGTGTCTAGTTAAGAAATGTCTCCCAAGATTAGTAGGTAGCCAAGATTGGAATGTTCTAATGCAAACCTTATCCAAAGAAAAAGAAGATAAAGATGCGAGATACAACAAAAACTATCCTCAAAACTCAAACGAGAATGTGGTCTAACACGGATCCATTTGAAATTGAAAACATATTCCAAGTTTTCGTTTAAACTTAATCTAAAAGCAGCCCTATGAAGCACCTAAATGTCCATTCTAATTTGATAATTATATGCTTCATTTCTAACTCTAATCTAAATCAAATAATTTATTGAATATGAGACTTCATAAAATCAAAACTAACTAAAACTGTGGGATAAAGTAATCAACAACTTCAGGAAACCAATTCAAAAACTACTTCAATATTTTAGTATGAATAAGCATTCCTTCAAGTCCATGGACCCCTCCATCATAGAAACTCAAGATCCAGCACTTAAAACAAAGATGCATTTGTCAAAACATACGAACCAACTCCATGGATACTATCAACATGGTACAACGTAGAAACCTAGCGCAAAGTGGAAGTACAGATTTAAGAAAGAAAAAAGATAGTGAAGATAAAGTCAAGCATGCTAATAAGTAAAGATTATAATAAAATGAAGAAGTCAAGATATAAGTCCTAATCTCATAATTAAAGGCAACAAACAATTTAAAGCTACAGGGTATGTTACGCACAAAATCACATTTTTTGCCCTTCAGTCTATCGGGCAGCAGACAAACAATACTTGCAAGATGTTTGTATACTATTCCTCCACATATCAACGCCGATTCATCCTTGATTTCTCAAGGTCTCCCCAGGAAGCAGAACCTGAACCATACGAAGGACCCTGGAAAAGAATAAAATGTCAATCACATAATAACTCATAGAATAAGGTCTTAGCTATATAATTTAAATGATTGAATTCTTCATTAGTTACATCCACACCTTACGAAGCCCATATCCTTCGTCATAAGAGGCATGAAAATAGGCATCAGGGTTGTTATAGCTCTTCCCATAAGCCCCACCTTAGCAATAAAATACAATGGAGTCAAAACATTAAAAAGACATCATGAGGGACAGAAATATAGAGCCCATAAAAAGAGATTCGGCAAAAAAATAACTAATACTCCCTCTGTCCCAAGGGAATTGTCCCCTTGGGACATGGCACAATAACCAATGTAGTGGAATATGGTAGAGATAGATAAAATTATTATTTTATTAGTTAGTGTGTAAAAACTTTCCATTTTAGGTAAGAGGACAATTCGTGTGGGACGGACAAAAAAGGAAAGAGGGACAATTCGTGTGGGACGGAGGGAGTACAATCGAAATTACCAGTGAAGTATATCAACAGTTCAAAAGTTATTGAAATTTGAAAAAGACCAAGGCCACAACCTAACATAACCAAAACAGCTAGATTAAGATTCGGACCACTAACTTCTGAAAATTGCAAAACAAGAAGTTGTAACCTTTCTCTATAATGAACTGCTAGAAAGTATAAAAATAAACAAAAAAAGGGGTGGAAAGGAGAACTCGATAAGTCTGCACTTAATACATGCCTATTAAAAAGTAAATAGAGAGAGATAATTTACTATAATTTTATTTTAAATGACTTATATACATTGAATAAATAAGTCTTTAAAATAATTTTAAAAAAAAAAACAAATTATCAACCTTCAGTCCATGTTCTAGCTCCAGGATTTTCAGGCTCAGAACGCAGCTTCTCAACTTCACGAGCCATGCTGACCAAGTTCTTTTCCATTGCCTGCCTCTGTTCCATCAGCTCAATTTTTGCATTCTTTTCAAAGTCAACAGCAGTTCTGCATGTCACCACAATTTTACCTCTATCAGAACAGAAGATTGTGTGATGACCATACAGAAGTAGCCAAGCTCATTCACAGTGCAAGGTTTTCTGAGAATTTTGAAATGCCAAACCTAGCTCGCAGAAGTTCCTGATGCAGCCCATCAATCTCAGTCCTTAACATAGGGATTTGCTGGTTGTCAGCCCGCAACTTTGCAAGATCTTGAGAGAGGGCCTGAATCTGCCCCGTTATATCCTTCCTAATCGCGTTCAGTCTCTGAATCTCATCTCGAAGTTTTGCTGCCTCGATTTTTAGAGGTTCAGCAGCACGAAGGTCAGCCTCCAGCTTCAGAATCCTATCAATAAGCTCTCTCGATTGGATATCTTGTTCAGCACGCATGTCATTAATGCCTAGATTCATGCGCCGTAACTCTTCCCTTGCAGAAGTTAACTCTCGTTCCAAAGCAATTCGATCCTCAACCAGTCTTTGGTTTTCACCTAGAAGCCTACGAAGCTCAATATGTCGAATTTCAAGCTCTTCCTCTAACAGAGCAGGGTGAGGAGGTATAGGCTGGGCCAAAGGGCCTCGAGGGGCACGCTCCTCCAGTGGATAACCACGCCGGTGACCAAAGGCTTCATGAGGAACTCGGTTCCTTCCCGCCATATCAACTTAACCTAAAATTTATAACAACGAATTAAAAATGAACAGGGTATATTATAAACTGAAACAGTAAAAAAGACTTCACTAAAAGAAAAGGTTTCACTTAGTAGTGAGAATGGACCAACAATTCAACAAACACCTTTGAATGGACAGAAGCTGATAGAACTCTTCAGGGAATAAATGTTCCGTATTAATTGAAAAAAAAAAAAACTACGATGGCTACAAATTGTTTTCTTAATAATTTCAGTTGCAACAGACTACACATTTTGGTCGCAACTACTCCACTCAAAATAAATCCAAAATGCAAAAGGACAACCATGAAGAAAAGTTTCATTCCATAAATAAAAGTGTATGTGTGATACATATGATTTTTTTCATCTTCGGATTTTCATTTGGCATCAATAGAAAATTCCCAATACAATTGAGAAGGATCAAGATCAGGTGAAGCACAAAAATATCCTTACAGCTATTTGTTTGCCACCAAAGGAAACTGGGAAAGTGGACCGGGCTAAGAGTTGTCATCCATATAAGTGCTATTTCTAAAGGAGGCTCCGCAAACAATGAATTAGTGATGAATCATTGAAATCTTGACGACCAGCCATAAAAATCATTGAGTACACAAAACCTCGAACCATTTGAATACCACCAGTTCTGAGTCAATGAATCAACGGGTATTTAAGTTGGTTGCAGAAAATATAACCAACCAAAATTAAAACTACAATGTACAAAAACATACAAAGCAAGTAGATAGCATTAAAAGTTTTGAGTGTTAGCGTTTGATCAGTTAACCCACGTCATAAGGAGCCCCAAGAATCAAATGTAAGAGGTTACTCACTCATCCACCAAGAAATTATGAACATTCACCCAAAAAGATTATAACAAACAAAAATATATAAGCATATCAATAACGCCAAACAACAATCAAATAAAGCCCCTGATCGAGTGAACCTTCAGAATTTCTTGAAGTTATCTAATTCCGAAAAAATTCCCAAACAAGAATCATCCACAAGCTTCAACAAAATAAAATAAAAATAAACATCCAAACTACTTCCATAAACACTTCAGAAATAGAAATATTTAACCACATACATTTGAAATCGTAACGATAAAAATTAAAAATCGATGAAATTCAATACTTCCTCACCTCAAGGTAGAGAAAAGAAGTGAAATAACTCGGTGACGTAAACAACTCGCGGTAGGGTTTGAAGAGTTGCACAAATTGTAACAGAAAAAATCAAACTACTATTTACGAGAAGATGGTGTTTAGTTGCCCAAAACGACGACGTTAATATGTGACTTTTTTATTTTTTATTATTTTTGTCATTTAACCAATTATAATACTAATTTTTAATAATATAATTAAAATTAATTTTAGCCAACCGCAGATATACTTGCATTATGAAATTATAATCTATATTTTTTGTAAATCCGATAAATATAATTATATATTTTTACTTGATTACTCAAATTATTAAATCAAGAAAACTAACTTCCAAAGTGTAAAATTTTATTTTTTGTATCGTTGTCTGTAATATTTATTAGTTTTATTCTTACCATAATACCATGATGTGATACTTTTGTCATCGAACCAAATTCTGGATCAGATAGATTTAGTTGTCTATGGGAGTTGAAATATTTTTTTATCTTTATCTTATCTTCAATTCTTTTGTATTATATATTTTTATTAGTTTTTCTTCACTAAAGAGAGGACAATTTCATAAAATATATACTAAATAGATGGAAAAATATTCCGACGAGATCCGTCAGTGGATAGATTGATGTTCCATAAATCTATATCTATATCTATATCTATATCTATATATATATTAAAGTAAGGCCGAAGGCAATATATGGTAGGTTTGAGTTGCATTAATTTATCTATTAAGTTCATTAATTATTGTGTAAAATATTCTATAATTACTAGTATTGCACCCACGCGATGAGTGGTAAGTTTAATTATTTGTATTTTAAATAATATTAATTCGATTTTTAATTTATAAATAAATAATATGAATCTTTTTAATATATAAAACTTAAGATTGTATGATAACACATACTCCCACCGACCCAATTTATTAGTCTCACTTTCATTTTTAATTTGTCCCTCCTAAAATGATAAACTATTTTACATTTACCAATAAAATATTAATTCCACTACACTCACAAACATTGATTACTGTGTCATTTTGTTTTGGGACTATTAATTTGGGACGGAGAGAGTATATAACATACATTAATATAGTATATGTTAGGGTTAGATCCTAACAGCTGAATTCGCTGGTTTAGCCCAAGGAGGCAGCGAAACGTCATCGGCCTAAACATCTTCTCGGTGGGTTCGCCAGCCCAGGTCGAGCCCACTAAGATTCATGCATCGATCTTATTTACCTGTCAACCCTAACAAATCCTGTGATTATCGGGATCAAGCAAGTAATTGGCGATCCGTTGCAAAAAGGCGAATAGACTGAGTATTTCGCTAGGATTGTTTAGGCTCAATATGTAGTGGGTTCTCTTCTTATGTCTATTAAAAGAGACCCCTCTTATTTTTAAGGTGATTATTCTTTTTGCACAATCAAGCTAAAACTCTATTCAAATTATCACTCTGACCCCTACTGAATTAGGTTCACATTTTTTTTATTTTATTTACCGTGCCTAAAGTTCTTCCTAATATATTGATAAATTAAAAAAATGACCAACTAATGGAACTAAATATTACCATAAATCGTGTTTAGGCTTACTTTAATGTATATATATATAGATGTTGAATTCATTAAAATAAATTTTCTTCTAATATAACGATATATTAGATAGGATTATAGTAAGTCAATTGTAATTAAAGAAAATTGAGAGTAGTTCATTTTTCTTCATTTACCTACATTTTTGTTTACTTACCTGCATTGATAACGTGCCATGAATGAACTGTAAACTTTTATTATAATGTGTGATATTTTTCATTATAAGTTTTGTGATATTTCATTATCATTTTTCTCATTTTTTATTTCATTTTACACTATAATTTGACCTTTTAAATAACTTATCATTTTATATTATCTTAAGTTTTTATGATATTCCCTTCTCAATTTTTTTTTATGATATTCTAATATTTTTATAATATTTCTTTTTTAATAAAAATCCTTACAGTCATGTAAGAAAATGTTCATTATAAAACTAATAACTCTAAATGCATGACCATTATATAAATATAATTATTTGTTTAAATATTTTGAATGGTTCACTACAAAGCATATATTTAACACGATGACATCATATTTAATTGAAAACCTCATACAAAGGAAAAATTAATATTTGAATGGTGCACCACAAAGGAAAAATAAATCTAATTTATTTATGCATATTAAAAAATATACGTATTTTAAAAAAATTAGAATAACATTATATAGAATTTATATTATTTAATTTGATGCATAATTACCTTTTCTTGAAGATTGATTAAGATTTCCATGCATATTATGGAAAAATAACAATTAAGTAAAAGTTAATCTAATTGATTTACGCATCTTCAAAACATATGTATTTTAAGAATTTTAAAGTATAAATATGTCTAAAATTCAATTTGATACATATTTTTCTTTTCTTGAAAATTGATTATAATTTTCATGCATATTATAGAAAAATAATAACTAAGGAAAAATCAATCTAATTAATTTATACATACTTCCTTAAAATATATAAATTAATTATAAGATTTAATTTGGTATTCTTTGTTTCCTTATAGCATGAGCTAATTTAATTGTTAAATCTTTTAACCACTTCGAATCTTTATTCTTTATTTAAAATATTAATTTAAATATCCAATATTATTTTAAATATTATCCTAATTCATTAGAACTCTCAACTTGTACTATGGAGGCTCAATTACGAAAATGCAATTCCTTAAATAAAATTTTCATTAAGGATAAAATGTTGAAGATCGAGACATTGATCGTGATAAACTGTGATTTAATGAGTAACAAAAATACATGGTCGTGGTCCCAACTTTGAAGCATGAGTTTGCATAATGGAAGATACACTCACTTTCCCAATTTAACACAAAATGCATGATCAAAACTCCAATACTATACTATGATGGAAATAAGAAAAAACAAACTCAAAAATTTATAGTATCATAAAGAGTAAATCAATAAACTGACTTAAACTATACAATTAGAGTGAACATATTTGTATGGATATTATTACATAACATAGGATGAATAAAATACAAAGATGAATGAGGTATTAATTACAATCGTAGGTGCAATTACAACAATAATGTCCATTTCATTGGGGGCGCGTGATCCAACTACTTCGTAAGATTCTTTGCACAATTATTTGTAATCCAATTTGTCACAACCTCTTTGGTTAATCACAATTGTGCGTTTCTCCTTTCCTTCCACATCTGCAACAATTATTGTCAATGTAACTGTAGGCTGACTTCCTTATTAAAGAAAAATATTTCATTTTGAAATTTATAAATGTACCTGATTGATGATAAAAGAAGAAAAAGAGTTGGAGATAACTTGAAAAAGGGCTCGAGAAAATTTGGAAAAGAGCTGCAAAGGCTTTTTTTTAGAGCTCGAGAAAACCTCGAAAAGAGCTACCAAAACTTTTAAAAGATGAAGTAGAAACCAAAACGAATCAACTTTATTTTGGAATATGAATGTTGGAAAACAATGAAAATGTATGAGAAGATTGTGGTATTTATAATATTATTTTAGTCTATTTATGTTATAATCAAAATTTTAGGCATGATTTTAGGCCAATATTAATTCAAAACTCCTACCATTTTTAAAAATCTTATCATCTAGGATATGAAATTATCTTTAAGGTTAATTAAATAATTTATTTATTGGAATTTTAATATGAATGATATACTTGTCGATTATATCATTTAAATAAATTCTAAAATAATATATGTGCTTCTATATATATTACATTGTATTCTATTTCTATCTATTTATAAAGGTTTATAATTTGTAAAAAATATATTAGAAATATATCAAAAAAAATATCATATATGTAGTTTTTGTGTACAACCATAAAATAATGAATTACCATTATTCTATAGTTTTATATTATTAATTCATCGTTGACAAATTTTTTTATGGCACATAGTAAATTGGGAATTTTTTATAGATTGAATCAATTCGTTATATATAATATGTTTATTTATTATTGTCCTTATTTTTTACCATTGCTTTTAGTAGGATTTATAAATGGTAAAACTAATTAAAATTACATATATTAATATTATTTATTTTTACATATATTAATATTATAATTTATTTGCTTAATCGTGAAATGAAATCAAAGTAAAATCTTGATCTATATATATAACAAAAGAGAGAACAAAGCTAAATTTGATGAATTTCATATAATTTATTGGGGTTTTTTAATAATTATGTTTTTTTTGCATATTCATATATATCTAATATTTTAAAATGGAACAACGTAGAATTTTTATGATTTAAGATTGATTAGAAAGTATCATGATTGGGAAAGAATAATTATGTAAAAATCAATCAATCATTGATTTATGAAATCATTTATATGCATGGATATATTCCTTAAATATGCATATTCCATGAATATATATCTAAGATCTTAGAATAGAATTACTTAGAATTTCTAATATTTAGTTTGTGATTAATTCTGAACCTTAAATGCAGATAAATTAGAAATAATCATGATTAATTTATTTAGTATTTTTTTTATAATGTACGTTAATTAAATAAAAAAGTTAATAAATAAAAATCATCATACTTATTAATCTTACATAACCCAAATCATATATATAATTTAATAAAACGTTGAAGAATTGATTTTTTCCCAATTTTGTAATAAAGTAATATAAAATTAATTGATACATAAAATTAACATTCTATTAAAGAATTTCAAATCAAATCTTTAATTTATTATTACCATTTTATGCACCATAAATACACTTATTTATAGAAGAAAAAAATGGAATGATATTCTAATGTATAATTATATATGGAAGTCTTACTTCATTATTAACTAATTGAATAGTTCAATTAATGAATCATTAATGAACTACAATTTTCCATATTTATCATCCGGTATTGTTTTAATATATATATAGATTTCATTATGATTTGAATTTTCATCAATTTTTCAAGAAAGGAAATATGTAAGATTTTAATCTATATATGTTTGGAAAATATATAGAAATCAATTAAATTAATTTTTTAATTATTAATTCAATATTTAAAGGGAAATATTGTGTAATACATTACATAATTAATTTTGTATTGAATGAATTTATTTCTTGACATGTCCTCATAATTTTCACAATAATTGGAAAAATATCTTAATATATTTGACACAACAAACAAAATATAAGTACATTTAAGAAAATTAATTTAATATAGTCTCAGATAATATCAATTTTAAAGTTTGGTAAAATTTTGAATAATTTTTTGCATAAAAAATAGGTTGATAGAAATAACACAATTTTGTTTAGCTTGATTATTAGTCATTATCGAGAATTTAATAAAAAATTATTTCAGTTTCATATTCTAGGATTTTTGTTGTGTACAATCTCAAAAAGTATTTTAATTTAAATTTAGCATATTATATTTTTAAGGAAATTAGGAATACAAAAATTAGATCATAGAATTAATCAATATATTTTAGGGTAATATGTATAAATAAATTAAATTAATTGTTCCTTAATTATCATTTCCCATGAATTAATCTATATATTTTAGAGAAAAGTGTATAAATCAATTAGATTAATTTTACATCAATTATTATTTCCCTTTAATACAAATAAATATAATTATCCATATTACAAGGAAATTAGTGGTGCACAAATTAAATCATAGAATCAATTTATATATTTTAGGTAAATGTGTACAAATCTTTTAAATAAATTTTTCCTTAATTATTGTTTCCTTATAATTGATGATATATTAAAGGAAATATGTATAAATCACCATTTTATGGTAATGATTAAAACATGACAAGAATGAGAACAAATCAATTATGATACTTTTATTTATATGAGTCTTTGAATCATGGTAAATATATTTAAAATTTGAACTCTCTATTCACTCTATAAATATGAGTCCCTTCTTCACAATCTCATAAATTCTCTATATCATCTCAAATAAAAAAAAATTAATTATGCTTCTTTGTTTAGTTTAGTCTTCTTTTCTTTTGATTATTGTAGATCATACTATTTGGATTGATGTAATGAGTCGAGTACTTTGTAAGGAGTTCTTTTGATTATTTTAGATCGTATTATTTTGATTGATGTAATGAGTTGAGTATTTTGTAAGGAGAAAGACAAAAAATAAAAAGATATATTTGCTCGAAGTTTCACATTTATATGTAAGATCAACATCAATTATAATTTGTATGATTTATTGTTTTTTTTTTCTTATTACGAAGAAGAACTTTTGTTATATAAATTCTCCACATTTTAGTCATTTTCTTTTGTTTTTTGAATTTTATGTAATTTTCAAATCCATATAATATAGTGTAATACCCCGAGATTAATTAAGCTAATTAATCGTTTAAGTATTGTAATGAAATAATTATCTTCCAACTTTTATGCAATAAATTGCAATTTA
>JAPKLW010000160.1:306958-336511 GCA_026898455.1 Plectranthus barbatus | reverse complement strand
AATCGATCGGGTCTCAATGGACTATTCTGAGACTTGTGCACAAATTGGTGATAGTGGGTTGAGTGGCTTGTCCATTCCCAGCTACTCATCATAACGTGGAAGTGGGCCAGCTTCCCGTTACATAACAGTAAACAAATATGTTAACATGGTAGATAGTTGGCCAGCAAATAAAAATAATTTAGATAACACGGTTCTTTTCAACAAAACCCCGTGTTTATCTGCGTGAGTTGCATAGCTTTCATATATATAAATTATATGTTTTCGGGCGTATTTCCACAGGGTACAATTGTACTCAGCCCCTCGTATTATTTCTAAAATACGCAGGTTAAGCAGCGAGGATGGAGGAGCAGTGGTGTAAAGACGATGCAGGAATTTGTAAAGTTTTTAAAAGATCCTGAGACATGCATCTTCATATGCATATCTCCACTACGCTACACACACTGCTGCACCACTCTCTGAACCTTATTCCTTCTCGTATATTGAATAAATTGTGAACAAGTGCTTAATCTCTTTTCTTATGATCTTTTAACGACGTTGAATGAGTTTTAATGATATTTCAAATGCCCTTTTTAAATTCTCACAAGTCTTCTGCTGTTTTTTTTTAAATTGCGAAATATGTTTGAAAATCGTTGACCACGACTGTAGCGCGCCCCGAAGTTGGGAAGGTCAGTTGGGGGTGTTACAGAAGTGGTATCAGAGCTTTAGGTTTTTAAATGTTTTGAAATTGTCTTAAAACTATTTTGAAAACTTCAAGTTTTAAAACATTTTCGATATTGGGAACTGATCAAAGTGACTGCTCGTGCTTTACACCCCACTCCATCCTGCGCAACCTGAGGTATGTTTTGAAAATTTTAGTTTACTTGCTTGCAAAAAGTTGTTTGATGACTTGGTCATTTGAAAAGTTTGAATGAAGGATGTTTTGAAAAGATAGCACAATTTTAATTGTGGCTATAAAGTATTTGAAAATATTTGGTGTATTGATCGAAAGTGGATTGAAAATGATTTGAAAATAGTTCTTGTGCTGAACAAGGATTGATTGAAATGTTTCTGGAAAGTATGAGCTGATTTTGTGTCTAGTATGGACGTACTAGCCTTTGTTATGAGTTGAATGGAAGAAATTGGTTGACGCCATATGTTGTGAAATTGATTGTTTATGAAAAGTTTTTGACGAAACTGTTTTGTTTTGGCACCAATGAGGTGACCTTACGAAAGTATGATTTCAGAATGGGTGATTTTGAAATGTGTATTGCAAGCAGTGTAAAATTTGGTGTTAATGCCTAAAAGATGGGTTAATCGTGAGTTGAACTGTTAAAATGATGGAATAATTGAACTACCTTAGAGGTTAGATTAGGATGGATCAGGACTGACTGACTAACTGTTTGGCTTTGAAAAAGCACTAACTTGATGAACTTAGAATGATGTCTGGTTTGGTTGAGTTGAACTGTTATTGGTGTTATGGTGGGTGACGTGAAACAAGGCCCACAGTCTTGGTTGAACTTGGAAGTATCTGAATTATATGTAGTTTGGTTTAAGTGTGAGCGGTGGGCGGATCGCTACTCACATGTCTGAGAATGATTCGTGCATGAAATGCACTGATTGTGATTTCGTTATTTGCATACAATTAAGTTATGCTATACTGATTTTATGACACCTTAATTAAGCGACTTAGGGCTTTAAGGCATGATTTTGTTTTGTGTAGAACCAAGTACAAAGTACTGGAAATGATTGTGATTCTATAATGCGAAGCATTACTTGATAATAACCTAGAATTGTTATGATGAGTCATGTTTCGTTCACATGAACATGGGTGAACTGAGTTATTCCTTCATATGCTTGTAGAATTTATACTAGTTAAGTATAGTGGATGATCAAGCACATTATTGTAAATTCTATCGAACCAGATCGGGCGGGAACTTGAAAGGGAACTAGTAATACGTTAATATATCTCAATCTCGTGAATTGAGAATAAATGAGTAAAACTATGGAAACTGTTGAACCGAAAATATCTTAGAAAATAAGTTGCGATTGAATTTCCAATCTAGTTTGGGAAAACCCAAAGTATCTCGAGAAAGTGTTAATTACACGCTTACACTATGGCCTAGAGAAATCTATGAGTTTGTTGGATGAAGGCGTGTTTTAGAATTTGATGCGTAGTTTCGCTAAAGGTTATCTATGTCGGTACTAATTAAATTATGACATTACAGAATATCCGGGACTATGGAAAACCCAGGATGTGGAAGAGGCCGAGGCCGAGGCCGAGAATATGGAAGGGGTCGAGGAAGAGCAAATCCTCAAAACGATTTCAAGGCCCCAATAGGAGAAGGAGCCCCTGTGTTCCATGACTTTGAAGAGTGTGAAATTCTATCAGATGGAGATAGTATTACCATGCCGGGTACAGATCACCAACCCCCACCTGAAAGAGCAACCGCTACATCATCTTTCAAGCTTGTGGAGACCTTCCGCAAGCAGCAACCACCCACTTTTAACGGGACAGAAGGTCCTGCAGCTGCGAAAGACTGTGTGAGAGAGTTGGAGAAGATCTTCCGGCACATGCAGTGCACGGAATTGGAAAAGGTGAATTGTATGGTTTATCAACTAAAAGGAAAGGAGATCGCTGGTGGGAGGCATATGTGAAATCTTTAGCACCGGCCGAGCGACAACAAATAGGTTGGAAGAGCTTCAAGGGAGCTCTCTACGAGAAATTTATCCCGAAGCAATACCGAAGGGATAAAGAGATCGAAATTTTCTTGCTAGAGCAGGGCAAGATGACTGTTGAAGAATATGACACGAAATTTGGCGAATTACTACAGCTTGCGCCGCATCATGCAGATACACCTGAGAAAATGGCAGACAAATTCAGAGAGGGTTTAAGAGAAGACATTCGTACGCAGTTCTCTACGATTAAAGGATTGAGTTACCAGGAATTGTTGAATATGGCTCTAGATATTGAAGCTTCAAAGAATAAGAAAAAGATGCCGATATGGGGAGATCAGGAACCCCAGCCTTCAGCCCCGGCACAGAAAAGAAAGTGGGAAGACACCCCAGGGCAGCCTTACCAGGGTCAAAGTAGTCAAAAATGCCCAGATCAGGGAAAGTATCAGAACTTCCAAGGGCATAATTTCAAACAGACCTATCAGAGGTTCAATACACAGATGACTCCCAGGAATGAGCAGAGAAACATGGAATTGCCGAACTGTGGCAACTATGGGGGAAGACACACAGGAGAGTGCCTAAAAGGAGTGAGCAAGTGTTTTAATTGTGGAGGCACGGGATATTTTGCGAGACAGTGTTCTTCACCCCAAACCGAGGAAAGAAGTCGTCTGAACTTTCCAAAGTCGTCCAGACAACACCTGAGAGCGATCAGGGCTAATCGCCAAATTTGGAGAGGCAATGCTGGTAATCAATGAGGAAGTAGATAAAATCGCCAATCACCATAGAGACAAGGGAAATCACGCAGGTATGGGAGTTATTAATGATATACCTGTTATGTTATTATTTGACACCAGAGCCTCCCATACCTTTATTTCATTTACATACGTTGAGGTATTAGAGCTTAAGGTAGAAAAGAACGATCATGAACTTAACATAGCAATGCCTTTCGAAGAAATAACTACAACTATTTTAGTATGTCGTAATCTAAAAATCAGATCATACGAACATAAGATTCTAGTAGCTGAGATGAATGTGACGAACATGTATAACGTAGACGGGATTTTAGGAATGGATTGGTTGTTGGAAAGTAAAGCGACGATCTTGTGTCACGAAAGAAATTATTAATTCGCAGTCGTGAAGCAAGGAATCGGTTGTTTACGGATTTAGAAACAGGCAACGTGTGCCAGTTATTTCAGCGCGTGCCAAACAAGGTCGAGAACCGGACATTCTTGGTATACTTGGAAGAAAAGGAGAAGCTTAAATCTATAGTCCAAGATATACCAGTAGGAAAGGAGTTTGAGGACGTGTTTCCAGAGAAGTTGTAAGGTTTGTTGCCAGAGAGGCAGGTGAAATTTCCGATAGATTTAGAATTATTGGACATGGATTCCATTCGACCGAGTGTATCACCTTGGGAAGCACCAGTCTTATTTGTCAAAGAAGGATGGCTTAATGAGAATGTCCATCGACTATTGAGAGTTATACGAATAGACATTGAAGGACTGTTATCCTTTATCGAGAATCGATGATTGGTTTGATCAGCTCAGAGAAGCGAGCATGATTACAAGATTAATATTCGGTCAGAGTACCATCAATTGAAGATTAAGGAGGAGGACATTCCGAATATGGCCTCCCGAACCAGATATGACCATTATAAGTTTATAAGGATGCCATTTGGACTCGTGAACGCACCTACAATGTTCATGGACTTGATGAATAGTGTATCTCATCCTTATAGTGATAACTTTGTTTTAATATCTATCGATGATATTCTTATCTACTCGAAGAGTGAAAAAGAACACGAACAACATCCGAGGACGATACTACAAACTCTCAGGAATGAGAAGTTATACGCCGAATTCAGCAAGTGTGAGTTCTGGATAAGAGAAGTGACATTCCTCGGTCACATCGTGTCGGCAGATGGCATAAAGGTGGATCCAGCAAAGATTCAGACGGTGACAAAGTGGAAATCACCAACGACGCCAAATGAAATTCATAGTTTTCTGGGGTTAGCTGGATACTACAGGAGAGTCATCGAGGGCTTCTCGAAGATTGTGAAGCCAGTGACACAACTGCTCCAGAAGGGGATAAAATTTGTTTGGACAAAGGAATGCGAAGAGAGTTTCCAGAAGTTAAAGCAACTTTTGACGACCGTGCCAGTCTTAGCAATGCTAGCGTCAGATAAGAACTTCGAGGTATACACAGATGCATCCAAGAATGGACTCGGTTGTGTATTAATGCAAGATGGTAAGGTGATAGCCTATGCGTCAAGGCAATTAAGACCGCACGAGGTGAATTATCCAACTCATGAATTAGAACTAGCAATCGTAATCCATGCACTGAATATTTGGAGACACCATATCTACGGAGTTAAGTTTGCCATATTCACAAATCACAAGAGCTTGAAGTACTTCTTCGAGCATAAGAATCTGAATATGAGACAAAGGAGATGGTTGGAATTGGTAGATGATTACAATCTAACGATAAACTATCACCCAGGCAAGGCAAACTCTGTAGCTGATGCCTTGAGCCGGAAGGGAACTTTGTAGTTGATGCCTTGAGCCGGAAAGGAGAGGCGCAATTAGGTTGTATGATTACAAGAAAGGACGGTTGATTAGAGAATTCAAGAAACTCCAACTTGAAGTTATATCATCCTCAGAAAAAGGAAAGAAATATGACGTAGCAGCTCTAACTGCCGTACCAAATTTAAGGGAGAGAATCATTGAGACACAGAGAAAAGCTATGGAGCTCGAGAAGTTACGTCAAAGGATCAAAACCAAACAGTCGGGAGAATACAAAGAGGCATCCACGGTGCATTGACGTTCAGAGACAGAATTCTTGTGCCGAGTAGTAAAGAACTGAGATATGAGATCATGAATGAAACTCATGATACGCCGTATATCGCTCACCCCGGAAGTATGAAGATGTACCAAGAATTGAAAACTAAGTACTGGTGAGATGGTATGAAGAAAGATGTAGCCTTTTATGTAGGAAAGTGCTTGGCATGTCAGCAAGTCAAGGCGTTACGTCAGCGACCGTATGGGAAATTGCAGCCGTTAGACATTCCCGAGTGGAAATGGGAACATATCGCCATGGACTTTGTGACGGGGTTGCCGAAGTCGCAAAGAGGAAATACGGCGATATGGGTCATAGTGGACCGTCTAACAAAGAGCGCTCACTTTTTTTTTCCGATCCGAGTGACTTATGGATCAGACAAGTTGGTCCAGCTATACATCCGAGAGGTTGTCAGACTACATGGAGTGTCAGTATCTATTACGTTTGACAGAGATGCGAAGTTTACGTCTCAATTTTAGAGGAGCATGCAGCAAGAGTTGGGGACGCGCTTAAATTTTAGCATGGCGTTTCACCCACAGACCGATGGTCAATCTGAGAGAACCATCCAAACTCTTGAGGACATGTTGAGGACAGTGGTTCTCAATCGAGGGGGAAGTTGGGAGCCGATTTTACCGCTAATCGAGTTCACCTACAACTATAATTACCAGGCGACGATTGGGATGGCTCCGTACAAAGATCTTTATGGAAGGAAGTGTCGATCTCCACTGTATTTGGACGAAGTGGGTAAGCGACAAATTTTAGGACCTGAAGCTATCAGTGAGATGATCACAATTGTCCGTCAGATCAGAGATAGAATCAAAGAAGCCCAGAGCAGGCAGAAATCTTATGCCGATTCCAGAAGGGTCGAGCTACATTTTGAAGTAGGAGATGAAGTGTTCCTAAGGGTCTCACCTTCAAAGAGGATCATAAGATTCGGAGTGAGAGGCGAGCTGCGACCGCGTTTTGTAGGACCATATGAAATTTTAAAGCGTATCGGTCCAGTGGCTTACCGTTTGGCATTACCTCCGAGAATGGGTAATGTGCACAATGTTTTTCACGTGTCTCAGTTAAGAAAATATGTGTATGACCATAAACATGTGATTCGACAGGAGGAGATTATTTTGAACTCTGATTTACGTTATGAAGAAAGGTCAAAAGCAATTTTGGACCGAAAGAAATAAGAGTTGAGAAACAAGTTAATTCCTCTTGTCAAAGTATTGTGGAGTCACCATGGTCGAGAGGAAGCGACATGAGAGTTAGAGGAGAAGATGAAAGAGAAGTACCCTGAGCTTTTCGAAGCACTTTAGTAAATTTCGGGATGAAATTTTTATAAGGGTGAGGGGATGTAATAGTATTGTAATTAAGCTAATTAATCGCTTAAGTATTATAATGAAATAATTATCTTCCAACTTTTATGCAATAAATTGCAATTTAAGTACGGAAAATCGATTACCTAATTCGGACTATAGATATGTTCGGATGATCGCGAATTGATCGGACTAATTTTCGGAGACCATGGAGTGAGATATTAAATTGTGAGGATTTATATGGTCTACATTGGAATTATTGGAATATTACACCATGAGATTATGTTTTTGCAAATTAAGGAAGAATGAGGAGTTGGGTGGAATAATTAGAAAATTTGCATGGAGAGAAGTGGCATGTTGCATGTTGAAGGTTGGACACTTGGCATAAGGGGGGGTTTAATCAAACAAAAGGGGAAAACTTGCTCCCCACTTCACTCAAACACCATTCTCTCTCTACATATTCCTTAGCACCCCATTCCCAAACCCTTCCCAGCAGCCCCATTCCCGACCAGATTTCGGCCAACTCCGGCCACCCCCGGCCGAGTCACCACCACCATTGTGAAGCCTATTCTCCGAGGTTTCCAAGAAGCTAAGGCACACATCGTGAGGTCGAGTATCGAAGGAGATACGGAGGAGAGAAGTCACCCCCACTCCCAAACCCATTTCCTAGCACCCCAACCTTTCCCCCCCCCCCCAGCTGCTACC
This sequence comes from Plectranthus barbatus, assembly GCA_026898455.1. Taxonomy (NCBI): domain Eukaryota; kingdom Viridiplantae; phylum Streptophyta; class Magnoliopsida; order Lamiales; family Lamiaceae; genus Plectranthus; species Plectranthus barbatus. The sequence continues at coordinate 329,015 of JAPKLW010000160.1, read as the reverse complement.
TTTTCGGCCAGATCCGGCCATATCCAGCCACACCACCACAACCATCGTGTTCCTTGTTCTTCAAGGATTCTAGGAAGTACTCGCACGCCCCGTATCGTTGAGTATTGAAGAAGATACGAGCAAAGAAACAATCATCGCCAGTTTTCACCGCCACTTTCAGCACCGCCGCTGTTTTCCGATTTTTCGGCCAGATCAGGCCAAGGCATGACTCGAGAATATAGCCATTCTCTTCCTTGTTCTTCAGGGATTCCGGGAAGCTATCGTACGCCCCAAGAGGTGAAGTAACGAGAGAGTTACAAGCCGAGAAAGTTAGGTCGCCGGAGTGGGTAAGAAATCCATTTTCAGATTTTGGAACTCGTTTATTCGTGGTAATCTCAAGCTAGGACCTACATTTTCATGTTCCTTGCCTTCTAGGGAGCATGTTAGTATGTTTAGATGCTGTTGCATGTGTGTGGGTTGGAAAATATGTGGAGTTGCAGGGTTGAAATCGCAAGACGCGCGAAGAAGATGACGCGTTCCGAGCGGGACGGAAGCATCCCGTTCGGGACAGGCTTCAGCCGAGGCGAACAACAGTAGGAACATCCATCCCGAGCGGGATGGGTGTGTCACGTTCGGGACGGGCTGCGGCCCTTCCGAAAATTATGGTTTCTTGATTTGTTTTCATTCCGTTTCGAGTTGTTTCCAATCCCTAAGTTTAGTATATGATTATAAGGACATATTAAGTGTAAACTAAATGTTGGATTATGAGATGAGGAGCGAGAATTGGATTTATCATATTTTAATGGAAATTGAGGTTTATGGATCAAAGGTTGAAGCATGTTAGTGATTAAATCTTGGAAACAAGTTGAATAGTGTAGAGTGTGTTGGGAGTTTGTTGAGTAAGACGTTGTCCTAGATCATTCATCCTAATCAATTGAATATTATTATTATTGTAGGAAGATAAGTGATAAGGAGATCGAGCTCAACTACACGATTAACGAGAAAACATCTAAATAATAAAGGCTTAACTCCAGGTGGGAATTATTTCAGTAAAAATAAAATGTTTTCCGAGCTTATTGCTCAGTTTCTAAAATGGGTGTGAAAAAGGTTTTGGTTTTAAATTGATTGCTATGCATAAACTGTTTTGTGTTTCATATCTGTACCTCTGTAAGTAGACGCTTCAGAGAGATTATTTAATGAGAATGATCCAGGAAATTCCAGTGCTAATCTCATTAAAATAAGGATAGACGTCCTATTCAGAGCGCTTGACGGTGCGATAGGTAGTTCAGTGGACGTGCTGATACCTAAGGGTAGAGATAAGGATGGATCCTAAAATCGATCGGGTCTCAATGGACTATTCTGAGACTTGTGCACAAATTGATGATAGTGGGTTGAGTGGCTTGTCCATTCCCAGCTACTCATCGTAACGTGGAAGTGGGCCAGCTTCCCATTACATAACAGTAAACAAATATGTTAACATGGTAGATAGCTGGCCAACAAATAAAAATAATTTAGATAACACGGTTCTTTTCAACAAAACCCCGTGTTTATCTGCGTGAGTTGCATAGCTTTCATATATATAAATTGTATGTTTTCGGGAGTATTTCCACAGGGTACAATTGTACTCAGCCCCTCGTATTATTTCTAAAATACGCAGGTTAAGCAGCGAGGATGGAGGAGCAGTGGTGTAAAGACGATGCAGGAATTTGTAATGTTTTTGAAAGATCCTGAGATATGCATCTTCATATGCATATCTCCACTACGCTACACACACTGCTGCACCACTCTCTGAACCTTATTCCTTCTCGTATATTGAATAAAAGTGCTTAATCTCTTTTCTTATGATCTTTGAACGACGTTGAATGAGTTTTAATGATATTTCAAATGCCCTTTTTAAATTCTCACAAGTCTTCCGTTGTTTTTTTTTAAATTGCGAAATATGATTGAAAATCGTTGACCATGACTGTAGCGCGCCCCGAAGTTGGGAAGGTCAGTTGGGGGTGTTACATATAGTTAAACTAATTTAGTGATTCTTTTACAAAAGCAAATATGAGTTTGACATGTAAGAACATTGAAATCAGTATAAATTTTTTTTGTCAATAAATAAAAATAATAAAATAATTTACGATAGAATATTACATATCAAATCATAATTTGGCCATAAATAAAGTAAAGTGAATAGCATCCAACAAAACAAATAATAAATTTAAACTATTATTAAATAAAATTATTAATAAAAAAATAAATGAACTGCAAAGTGGGTGCAAACATAATTATAATTAAATTTTAAATATTTAATGATTGATCATTTGAGATAAAATTAAAAGAGTATGCATTATTTTTTATTAAATAAAATAATAATTAAAAATTTAAATGATAGGCCAACAAAATAGTAATTGATTATTATGATTTAATTTTTTTAATTGAAAATGTCTATTAAGAATTTTCTTAAAAACCCAATTTTTAGAAATCCGTTGCATCTAAATTTTGAATTTAAATTTTTTTTAGTATATTAGTTTTTAAATAATTAATATATTTCGTTACATGATTTGATGACTATAGAATGTATCCAAAAATCACATTGAGTGCATGATTTTAGTTAATAAATCTAAAAAATCAAAAATATTAAAAGAATTCACAAATCGGTTGCAAATAATATTAGTAGCAAATTTGATATATAATTAGTTCACATTCTGTATTTATGAGAACTTATGAATAAATCTTTAAAAAAAGATAATTTATGAAGGAATATTAAATCAAAAGTGTACACTTAATGGGGGATAATCTGGAAAAAGAATATTGACATCCACATAAACATAGATCAAATAATCTATTTCAAAATGGTGTTATTGTGTGATTACTAATCTTAATAATTATTTTTACGAAAATAAAAATTAACTATAATACAATATATTCTAATTGATTTTAAGAACAAAAATATTTTTTAAGAACATCAAATTATAGTTATGACTTATTCCATTTTAGTTAAAAAACTGAAAATTAAATACTCAAAAAATAGTGTATACCATAATTGGGTGAGATGAGCCCTATGATTGAATTTATAAAATTAATCTAAACTATAATAAATTAAGAATATAATTAATATTAAATAAAAACTAATAATTTTAGCAATGAAATTGAGAGTGAAATATGAAAAGTGGAATATTGGATCCCATGGTATAAAATAAAGTGGAAAGAATAAATAAATGAAATGAGTGAATGAGAATTAAAAAGTGTTGATGCTATAATAATCAACGAGGAAATATGAGTTTAGTAACAAGAAATTTAAATAGTGAAATTATTTTAATTAGAGGACATGAACTCACAACATATGAAATAAGTACCTTTCTAAAATGAGGTACTATGACTTATGAGGTATATGCTTTGTCGGTGATAAAAAAATTTTTTTGCTTGAAGTGTTAAAATTACCACCATGTTATAATATTATAATTGAAAATGTTAACCGCAAAGTGCTTAAGAAAATAATAGCACCTAATTTATGATTTTAATTGTTTGAATTCTGATTTCGATTATTTAAAATGATAAAAAATGTATTATAACATTAGTAAGATCATGTAAGATCAATGTTATGATTTTATTTATTAATTTCTTTAATCAGGAGACGTAATAAATAAAATAAATTAATCATGATCCTTCCTAATAAATCCAAAATATTAGAAAGTATACTTAATTCTATTTTAACATTTTAGATATTCATATATCTTGGGATATACATATTTTAAAGAATATATCCTGCATATCAATGATTGATTAATTGTTTCTTAATTATAAATTTCTTAATTGTTCTTTACTTATTATGATATTTTTTTAATTTATCTATAGATTGCTTTAAAATTAATCTAAATTTTAATCGTAGAAATCCTAAGTAATTAAATTTTAAATTCTCATTGACATATATATTTTGGAATATGCAAATAAAATGAAATTTAAAAACCTCTAATAAGTTACATACATTTTGTTATATATATATATATATATATATATATATATTATGAATTAAATAATATAGTTTGATAATGAATAATATTGATATATGTAATTTCAAAAATATCAATTTGTTTAAATGGGTACATGGTTTTTATTAATTAAAGAAATAATATTTACATAATTCTAGGCTCATAAATATCAATGAGATAATTAAGGAACAAATCGTTTGAGATATTAAAAAAATAATGTTCATTAATAAATAAAATAAAAAAAAATATTAAAATAAATCATAAAGCAGTGGCTAACATGATAGTAAAAAATCAATAAATCAATTATTTGATTGATTTTTAAGATAATTTTATACTGTAATGATAAGATTTTTAAAATTGGTAGTAGTTCTATTTAATCTTTTGCTAAAATCATGGCCAACATTCAATATTTTCTCATAAATACCATAATTTTCTCACACATTTTCAATATTTTCCAACATTCATTTTCAAAATCAAAATTAGTTTTTTTGTTTCTGTTTCTTTTTCATCCTTTAATATGTTTTTTTTTCTTCGATGATCAAATCATTACATAAAAATTGGTTGATTGATCAATAGTACGATTGTTGTTGTATTCATACTTTGTAGAAGTTTTGTAATATACATCATACTTATTGATTGATGAACTATAATCATGTAGTGTTTCTTAATCTATGATGCTTATTTATGTATTTTTATAATTTTTTTGTTTTAGTTTTTTTTGATACAGTTCTAATATTTATGTTATAAAACAATTTAGTTCGTTAATGTTTTATGTTAGCATTTCATTTTATTCAAGCTCTGATTTTATCATTTCTCAATCTCAATTTATACAACAATTAATTGATGATTAAAAAGGAAGAAGCAATATTAAGATTGAGCAAAACTATTTGGCACTAATGAAAAATTAATGTATGTAATATACACTTGAATTTATAATACAAAACACCATTTCATTTACTGTGAGTTTTTTTTTATTTAATTGATAATCTCATTATGGTGTACGTTAATACACCGTAAAAAATGAAGATCTATTGTAATAATATAATGATGAGTCATTATCTATATTATATTGATAATGAATAAATTCAATTGTAACATTTATTCAATATTTAGTTGTTGGTTTTCTATTTCATTTAGTTCAACATTTTATTGTTTTATTCATGTAAAGATAAATATTTATTTGGTGTAATGTTGTGGTGAAAAGATAAGTTTAGGGTAATTCTAAATATATCCACATTTTTGTCTTCATATTTTAAATAAATAAAATAAATTCTAAAATATGAAGGCTAGAATGTGGTTATATTTATAATTACCTTAAACTTATGGCACCTAATTAAAGTTGCATAGGTGATTGTTCCTTTATATTTTTTAAGGTTCATTTTATTTTTATTATCGTGTTCATTGTAATGATATTATTGAATAAAATCAAGGTGACGGCTTAAAAATGTCACCTATGTGATCTCATCTATTAAAACCTCAATTGATAAGTTAAAATAAAAAATAGAAGATATTTTCTTCTATCAATATAAAACCAAATTTCAACCTTCTTTGTAGCCCGTTCTAAAAAATAAAAAATAAGAAATATTTTTTTATTGTATCAACATAAAGCAAAGCATCATAATACATACAAAATAGGATTCAAAACATATCAAGATTCAAAGCAAAATAATTGTTAATATTAAAAATAATTTTACAAATTGTTTTTCATTGCAATATCAACACCATTGCCTGATAGAGAACTAAATCAACATATAAGTTTAAAGATTTAATTAAGTGAATTTTTATGTTTTCATAAATATCAATAATAATTCGTCGATGTTTGGGCAACTTATATTACTTGAATCCATTTATTGTGTGTGAAAAATATTGGTGGAAAGAAACAACTTCTTTGAGTTTCTCGAGTTCTAGCAAGAAGAAAAGCTTTCAAACAAGCCACTATACTTTTGTCTTCACTTTTGTATTCTCCCACACTCTTTAAATGGGAAATAGAGAGTAATTGATTGGTTATGCGTTAAACTTGGAATTGCTTGATGAATAAAACTAAAAGCAGAAAAAAAAAAAAATAATATGAGCTATGATGAGAATTAATTTATGTTTTATATAAAGTTATATACAAGTACATTAAAAATACATATTATTAGTATATAAGCCAAATATACAAATAATATTATTTTAATGTAAATTATTAACTACCCACGCATTGCGTGGGGTGCAATACTAGTATTATACTAAATGAGTTCCGGAAAACTTCCTCTAAAGTTTTTGAAAATCGTGTCCATATTAAATAAAATATATTAGATAAATTTATTCATTTGTTATGAGACAATTATATTATCAATCAACAATATTTTTATTTATTGTGCTTATCTACTCATATTCCAAATTCTCAAAATAACTATGATTTATTTGCCTGCAAATTCTAAATTCTAAATATTACAAAGTTTAAGATTTATACTTTATCATTAAAAATGTGTATTTTGGACAATATGGAAGATTGGTGATTCTCTACATAGGAGATAACATAGATGTATTAAATATATTTAAGCTAAAATGTTATAAATTATAGTAATTAATATTTATAAAAAGATGTCAAAATCATGCAATTAATATATGACGAATTTAATATATCCACATTTGTTATTTCAAAATTATATTTGCTTATTCATCAAATGATTTATAAGTATATCCTAATTTAGTATTTTTTATACAATTTCTTAATATTAAAATATTTATATTAATATATGTAAAATAAATATAATATTAAGTTTATTTAGATAAAATATAAATTTAAAATAATTATATTCTCCTATAATTATATTTAAATATAAGTATAAAAAAATTTTCCGTGAAACAAAGACTTACATTACATTCCAAGAACAGCATGGTGTTTACATGACTAATCAAAACTTGTCAAAACTACAAATGCTATAAAAAATTAAAAAAAAGCAAAAGAGAATCTCTATTTTGGTAAAAAATAAGAATATAATTGAAATTATATAAAAGTGTGCGGCGATTTTAAAGCATTACTAGTGTTGCACCCACGCGTTGCGTGGAAAATTTAATTACTTGTATTAAATTTGATGATTTATTTGTAGGTGAACAATATGAATATTTAAAATGTATAAATTATAAAATTGTAATGATAATATATAAAATTTATTTATATATAGTATATATGTCATATATTTACAATGATTAATTTTTAGGTTTTATTTCATAAGTCCAAATATCACTTTTTAATTTAAACAATATTTATGCATTAATTTTTTTAAGTTGTAATTCACTATTCAAATTGGGAGGTAGTGTCTCCACACAAATCAAATATATGACCAAATAATTATAAGCAAAGTGATTATCGCTTTTGCTCATAAATCGATATATGTATGAAAAACTTTCAATATTTTATTAATGAAATATTTTACATTTCCAACATTATATTTTTTCTTTCCTATTTTTAAAATGAACTTTCATAGATGTATCATAAAATTATTTATTACATCATTAGATAGCTTTATTTTTTATAAATAGAATGCATTGATATAAAATTCGCACGCCCAGATATTTAAATATTTGTATTGGTGCATGCTTTATACATATTAAACTATCAATCTCAAATTGTTTGAAGTACAATTTCACCCGAACTATATCTGCTTAGTATATTAACTTCAATAACATGATTGTCTAACTTAGTGATAATTAGGGCAGTTTTGTTGCATAATCCAATTTAATGAACTATATTTCTCAATAATATAATTGGAATTACCACCTTGGGTATCTCATGCTTCTACAATCTTGTACATTTGAAAATTTTAAAATATTAGTCCATCGAATTTACACATATTGTATTAACATAAATATAACATACTGTGTTACGATCCATCATGTGTTGATTCACCGAATCATGCAACAATATCATTATTGGAGCCAACATGGCTCTGTCTTGCAAATATGAAAAATATTATTGCTAGAAAATATAGTGGGGTACATGTTTTTGGCAATTACCTCAATAGGTCCACAAAAAGATTTAGGTGAATATCATTATCACCACTCAGATCATTATCTCCAATTGATGCAACCCACCTTGGAAATGCTCTTAATTTAAAGTCTTCAACTTTGGAGCTCAAGAAAGAAAATGAGGTTAATATTTCTCACCGTATTTTAATAGACTAATAGGACTGGTGTATTATAAATATTGTATTTTTATTTAAACTCACACACTAAGATATTTCTTGAAAATCTCGAACTCATGTCTTATTGGTCAAAGCATTTTGATCACTGCGTCTTTAATTGTAGAAATATTAAATACTCACTTAGTTATAACATTGTCGATAAATTAACATATATTTAGACTTTCATAAAGACAAATCTATGATTAATTTTTAGTTATTCTTTGTTATTTAAGAAATAAGACATATTTGATCATAATAAAGATTACTACAAATCTTTTATAGTGATTCTAATAAAAATATAAATAAAAACTAAGTATAGTTAAAAAATGGATATAATTAAGGGGGTGGTAAAAAAAATGGAAATACCAATAATGAGATTGAACCAAAATTATTTTGATTTGATTAGTTTTAATTTATGGATGATATCTTGGTTCTCAATTTTTTCATTAATTTATTTATTACGTTAATTAAGATTAATCTTTATATTCAAACATATAAGACTTGTTTTATATCATGGATGTAAAATAAAAAATATAATACACTCAAACAATAAAAATTAAAAATAATTTTTGAATAATTAATTATTTGTACTTACTATATTCCTCAATATAAATTAATGGGAAAATAGGGAAATATATCCCATTCTTTTACATATTAGGGGATTTTATCCCACTCTTTTGCTGTTAGGGAATTATATCCCACACTTTCATTCTGTTAGGGAATTTTGTCCCATATCGCTGACTAAGCCGTTAAGTGCCACGTGGCATTGATGTGGTGTTGATTCATTGCCACATATTTGCCAAGTGGCATTTGTAATAGTATTGTCAAATCGATCTGCATGAAAGTTATGAGTTTTAGGGAGAGAAAGTGTGCGGCGATTTTAAAGCATTATAATATAGAAGTGTGCGGCGATTTTAAAGCATTATAAAATAGTATTGTCAAAAATGGGGCATAATTCTAATTGAAATTATATAAAAGTGTGCGGCGATTTTAAAGCATTATAATATAGATATGGGCATATTCTCAAGCGGTGGGTCCGATAGATTTATAATATTGACCTCCTTTGTTTTTCATAGATATATATAAATAGGTAGCAGCGAGGACGAGAACCAGTTTTGTGTAATTTCTCCAGCTCCGCCCTCAATCTGCCTTCTCTACAGCCCTCCCAAGGTGTAAATCTTTCTCCATTCCTTTTTCTGTATGCTTCTTTTGTTTTAATTCCCAATTTACAGAAACAATGCAAAAACTACCGCATGGCTCTATCGCTCTTCTTTATGCGTTGTGTTTCTAGCTACGGCGCTGTTCTATACATTCACAAAAACAATCAAATACTAGATTTTCGATTTCGGTCTCATGTTTCCTTTTTTTTTTTTTTTACAATATTCAGTCTGTGAGGATTTTCGTACAATCTAACGTAGGGATTTTGGTTGAATCATGGATCCCAATTTAATTTATTTTATGAATGTATTATTACTGTGTGCGTGCAATTAAAGAATTTACTTTCTGGACTGTTTCATCCATTAATTTATGATACTGTATAGGAAAGATATCAAATAGTTTATCTAATTCTCACGGCCAGTGCTATGAATTTCATGCGTTCTGCAAAACAATTGTCGATTATCAGTAATGCAGTTTTTGTGTTGCACCCTGTTGAATTGACTAGGAAACTAGATGATGATGTAGTTCCTTTTTTTTTTCTTTTCCTTTTTTTTTTAATGATGATGCCTTTCTAATTTATGCCCGTTAAAATTTGAGATACTTCTGTGGATGCAAATAAAGAGCTTTATTTGATGCCTGTGTTTGTGGAAATATTTTTATATCTACCTAGATGTCTGTATTATCTCACTTTTATTTTATTTACTTTTAGATTTAATGAAATTTGTTAGATTGAACTACTAATGAAATAACTCTTCTTGATGCTTTGTTGTTCTGATTTGGTTGGAAGACTTGACGGAAGATCTTCATGAGTTCTACATCCACGGTGGCATCCGGAGTTTCCTGCAAATTGGGAAACACGAGCAGCTTCTCCTACTGGATTCTCTTTTGCTTGCTCTTGAAGATCTTGAGATCTCCCAAAATAGATACTTCATTGCTCAAGTCTTGCTCTTCACTATTTTGCATCTTGGAAGAGATCCAGCTTTAGTGTTGATTGATAATTGGCCATTTGCATCCTGCATTAAGATATTTCATCATGGTTTCTTTTAAATTACTCCCTTCAGTGAGAAAAGATAGCAGACACAAACATATTGGGCACCAGATACTCACTTTGAGTTCACCAGATGTTGTCTCTTCACAGTTTGAGTTAGACTTTTCTGATGTGTTCGGCCCTCTACCCACTCATTCCTCAAATGAAATCAGTCATAAAAAAAGTGCAGAAGTTGATGAGATTATATATAATGATCTTAAGGTCATTCAGGAGCGATCCCATTCACTAAATGCTCCTTCTGTTTGTGTTAGTCAGTCTCTGAAGCTCAGTGGCCTGACTATTTATGAGACTGACGAGCAGATAGAATTTCTAGACTCTGTTATCAATGTGACCAGTAAGAAAGATCTGGAAACCTCCATGGATGATTCTATTGCTGAGGTCTGTGATAATATGATGCAGACCCACACAATAGGCCTTGAGGATTTTGAGGTTTTAAATGTTGTCGGACAAGGGGCATTTGCAAAAGTTTATCAGGTGCGGAAGAGGGGAACATCTGATATATATGCTATGAAGGTCATGAGGAAGGACAAGATCATGGAGAAAAATCATGCTGAATACATGAAAGCAGAGAGGGATATTTTGACAAAGATTAATCACCCCTTTATTGTCCGGTTGAGATACTCATTCCAGGTACACCATTTAAGAGTCAATTCCTTCAAGTCATTCAGTTCTGTCGATATTTCCTAATTTCTTATTTTCAATAGTAACTATCTTGTTTGCATATTTTATATTAGTGAGAGGGGGGAGATGATATAGAGGATATAGCTATATCCCAACTGTAAAATAATCTATTCTATGCAGGGGATTATGGAAAGAATATAGTGACTTTCTATTTCAAGTTACAAAATATTTGAATTCCTGTTGTATTTGAATATGCAGACAAAATATAGACTTTACCTTGTTCTGGACTTCATCAATGGCGGTCACCTGTTTTTTCAGCTTTACCGTCAGGGCCTTTTCAGGTAGTAAATCTTACTGTCCTGGAATTATTCCCTAGCTGTGGGTGTCTCTAGTTTCTGAACTCATTTTATTGATTACAGAGAGGATCAGGCTCGAATCTACACAGCGGAAATTGTGTCAGCAGTGTCACACCTTCATGCAAATGGAATAATGCATAGAGATCTTAAACCTGAGAATATCCTTCTGGATGCAGACGGCCATGTATATTTCTGTAGATGTCATTTTTTCATTTACGAAATCTGTCAGTATGACTACTCTTGTGATTCGGACTTTGCCTATTAATTGAAACATATATGGCCATTGGTTATTAGGTCTTACTTACTGACTTTGGATTAGCAAAAGAGTTGAAAGAGGATGCAAGAGCCAATTCCATGTGTGGGACCGTAGAGTATATGTCTCCTGAAATTATTCTTGGGAAGGGTCACAACAAGGCTGCCGATTGGTGGAGTGTTGGAGTTCTATTGTTCGAGATGCTTACTGGAAAGGTTATTTTTCTAACCTGAGTTTTAAGGTTCAGTTGCATTTGTGTCTATACTATGAAACTTACAAGTCCTCTCCTGCCTGGTGTCTATACTAATTATCAGTCTTCTTCTACTACTATGAAACTTATAAGTCCTCTCTGAAACTTACCAGCTATCAGCATCATGCACTGACAGGTTTTAATTTATTTGAATGTCCCCATGTTTGCTTTCTACTCTTTCATTGGTCCATGCCTCTTTGATAAAAGAAATGGGAGTTGGATAAAAAAATCCACCTGTAAAATTGGCTAGAGTTGGCATTGTTTTTCATATGTGAAACTCTTCTACACCTGAACAGTTTCCCATGCAAAAAGTGTTGTATATTATTATTCCCGGTGTAGAAACGTGTTGAGTCATTGAGATAATTAATTAAATTTTCTATCAAACTAATGATTTACTGCCTTTGTGAAGCAGCCTCCCTTTGTTGGTGGAAACAGGGATAAAATTCAGCAAAAGATAATTAAGGACAAAATAAAGCTGCCTGGGTTTCTGTCAAGTGAAGCACATTCCCTGTTGAAAGGGGTATGTTTTCTGCATCCAGAGAGTTTTATGGAGTATTATATATATATGCTGGAGCTTAATTTGAAATAACATTTTTGGCTCTACTTTGTAGCTACTGCAAAAGGAGCCAAGCAAGCGGCTTGGTAGCGGCCCAAAGGGTAGTGATGAAATAAAGAGCCATAAGTGGCTCAAGTCAATCAACTGGAAGAAACTGGAGGCGAGGGAGATAACGCCAAGTTTCCGTCCTGTGGTTGGAGGAAACCTCTGCATCGCAAATTTTGACAAGCATTACACGGATATGCCACTGACTGATTCCCCAGCTTCCAGTCCCAAAATTGAAGGGAATTTCTTCCTAGGGTTCACTTATGTCAGACCTGCTTCCTCTTTCCTCAAATGAAACCATACTTCCATTTCATTCTGCTTTTCTCCTCTTTAGAGGTTTTTATTGAATGTTTCCACTCTTGTTTATTGGGAACCTGCTCTAGTGTAGGATTGTTGTTCACCATAAGCAATCAATCTAAAATATTTTCATTTTGCTTCTTTTAAGAATCTTTTCACTATTTAGTTAGTGCTTTTACGTAATCTATATATTTATATCTATATACTAGATTTATGCACGAATTACATATTTAATTCATATTCATCAATATTACATTTTATATATTATATTATAATATAATTTATTTATATACTATATGTCAAACCATATATATAATAAATGTATATAAAACACAAAATCTATTATATTTGGTTTAAATATTATCTCATTAAAGATTTTATATATGTATTATTTTAAAAATAGTATATATAAAAAATTAGTTAAATATAATGTTTTAAAGACAAAATACTAAATAGAATTTTATTATATTTCATTATTATTTATTATATGTATATGTTATAATAGGATTGATAAAAATCAAATCTATCTATATATATCTATAAATATACTAAAGAGAAACCGGCCAACTTTCTCAAAAGCGGGAAAAAGTCCGCCAAATCCATAAATTTCATGCAAATTCTTAAAAATCATGCAAAACAGTGAATGTACACATTTAAAAATCAATTTAATCAATGTTTTGAAATCCATTTTGAAATTTCAAACTGAGCAGCTTTCTCTACCTATATATATATAGCTCTTGCATCCCCAGTTCCGTTCTCATTTCAAACCTTTAATGTAGGTATCATTTCTCACTTTTATTTCGACCAGAGATGGATATTGTGGCACAGCTCAACTCTGAAAAAAGAAATCTATGAATTAGATGGTAAGTAATTTGAATATGTGAAACATTGTTTAGCAAATTAGCAATGCGAAATATATATCCTTTAAAACTTTCAATTAATTATTGTAATGTTTTAAAAAATATGTAGGTCGGCTTCAATGTTATCAGTCAACTCTCAAGGCAGCCTCATGTTGAATGTATAAAAGAAAAGGTAAGAAAGAACAATATCATATTTTCAAATGTTTTGAAATACAAATAATATTTTTTCTTTAGCTGCAATGAATATTCAAATTCAAGTAGATATAAACCTTTAAAAAATTCCAAATACAATATTAACAGATCTACAGTTCTTTTATTATTTGGATTTTCCTTGAATGAAAAAAATAAATAAAAATTTGAGAAAAATTTAAGAAAACTCTAAGAGCACGTAAACTAAAAGAAATTGAGTTGGGAAAGTATACCTTACTGTTTATCTATCATCGCAAAATACCTCAGTAGAGTCTATGTTTGATGTTGTCTCTGGGTGATCTTAACATAGCTAGGTTGACTTAGTTACCGCGGCAAAAATGGTGGACTTCGAATTTTGGATTCGCAGGTGTGAGAATAATTATCACCAGAACTTTGATTTGCATAGATTGAATGACGTTATGCCACCACCCATTTCCATCACTTACACAAAGGACTATGAAAGTCATAGTTTATCAAACTCGAAAATGGAGACAAGGGGATCCAAGCTGGGTGTTGGAGTTGGCATTTACTGCAACATTGCTAAAGAAAGAAAATGGAAATCAAAGCATGTAAAAAAAAAGGTGAAAGAATGAACTCGGCTCAAGCCACCGAAATTTGACCGATTCTAAAGACCCTACTCGATATGTGACATGATGGCAACAAAATGGAAGAACTTCGTAATCTACATAACATCTACCCTCACACTTGCACAATGGTGGTATCGGTTTAGGAAGACCTGAACTCTGTGTTACGCCATCGTCAACTAACAGACCACATCCAATTTACAAACATCCATAACCGGCCCTTTTGCTATACACTATGATTTAAAATAAATGAAGGATACATAAATGGAGAAAGCCGAGTGATTATTTTTTGTGTATGGCATACAAAACTCAGCTATTTGAAATTAGAGATTTTGAGAAATGTAACAATCATGGTGATGAAAATAAAGTGGTGTGTATGTGTTTTGCTACATGACGGTGGTGGGTAGCACATAGCATAGAGGTTTGAGATAACTTTTTTATGGGAAAAAGGAGTATGGGGAAATATTAATATGACATGACATGACATGACATGAGACAGATATGGGAATTGCAAACAAGAGATAAAGGCTAATAAAATGACGGTTGAAATATTATGAATGAATAAATCTTTGGAAAACATTTTAATATTGAATTAAAGTATTTGTAAATAATATTTAAAATGAATTCCGATTCTGAAATGCCCATTAATTAAAAGAAGTTGTGTTTATGTAGGGATGATCGTAATAACCAAATAACCTCACTTTTGAAATTATTATAATTTTAAAAATCACATAATACTATTAACGTTCAAAGATTAATATATTAATAATCAATACCAAATATTTTAACGGCCATGAGATAAATTATAGGTAATAATTTTATTTTTATAAACTCAATGGCCTTTAGTGACCCCTTAAATATTACGAACTCTACAAAAATAAGAAAACGTTTTAATTTGTGTAAATTATTATAGTTATACCATCAAATATAATAACAAAAACAAATTAAATATTTGCTAATTATTTGAATTAATCAAACTATCAATTTTAAAAATTAATTTGAGTATCTTTCTATATATGCATAATCACACATTAATACATATAAACATAAAACCTTAACCTTAAACTATCTCTACTAACAACTTAATACAACCCAACTTAATTTATACTCTAGCAATGACATCCACTCAACTTAAATTATATATTTTTTATATTAATATTTTAATATGCATTATTTATGATTCTTTTTAATTATATTTTTGGATTCATAATTAGATATTAAAAAGAAGAAACACTGGAGAAAATATAAGTTGAGTTTGTGAATGAAAATGTATGAATATTATGTTTATTTTATAGAGAAAAAAATATAAATTTTGATATAATTTTTTATTATTATTTTAAATATTTATTAATAATATACATAAAATAACTTATTATCTAAAAAAAATTGAACACCCAATAATATTTTATTGATTTTTAATTATATATTTATAATAAAAATATTACATACCCGGTCAAATTGTCAACATTTGATCGGGTACAATAAGCAATGCATGTGAGTGGTAGTGGGTAATAGTGTGATGAATATTTTATTGATGGGTGTGAAAAATTTACTATTTTTTGAAAGTGGACTAATATTGTGAGACATACGAAAAATGAAATGTGGACAATTTACTCGGATACACGGAGTACAAGATATCAAAATGAAGAAATGTTAGAGAAAATAAAATTTTGATTGTGAATAAAAATGTATGAATATTAGATTCATTTTATAGAGAATATAATTTTTTATAAATTTTGAATATAATTTTTATTTATAATTTATAATAGTTAGTGTATTCATACAAGAAACTAGAGTATTAATCACATGTTGGCAGCATGTGATTGATAACTCATGGATTGGATGACACACCATGTCATAACTTTTGCTTCCAATTTTTTCTTTTTGTTTTTTTTTTTAATCACAAAATTTTTGTCTTCATACACTTGTCATTACTAGAGATGGTCTTATGGAGATATTTGAGTCACATAAATTTTAAATGATGTGTTGTAATGTATTCTATAAACAAGAAAAAATTACACTCTCATCCCTATAGGCTATAACACCCATGTAACTAATAAAAATGTTTTAAACACAATACCAATTTTTCTTTTTAGCTAATTCTTATAGTTATACCTTATATACATAAATTACAAAATTGTGAATTGTCTTGATAAAAAATCTGCCTTTGACTTGATGACTCAGTCGAATTTTCAGAATTATACGCTTGCAAATTAAAACGCCGGGTCTTATATACTGAACAATTGGAACCATCTGTCCACATAATAAAATAAAATTAATGAAAAAATGAATATAAAAAATATATGTAGGTGTACATGAAGCCATATAATTAATAAATTTGGATTCTTATGAAATTATATATTTGATATTTAATAAACTACATATTTAATATTTAATAAATTGATTATTATAAAAATCTTTATTTTTTAAAGCACAAATGTTTAGATTTTAGTTTATTTATTATTAATTTTTTTAACTTTTATATTAGATAGATCCCAAAGTTTTATTGCTTTGAATTAATATTTAATTGTATTTTTTTTTTTTTTAAAAAGTAAATTATTTTGGAGACTACTTAAATTACATAGAGAAAAATGTTGCGTTTAAGATTGTATAAACTCTAAGGGGACGTTTGGTTTAAGTGTCGGAATCACTATGAGTTTGAGTATAAGTATGAGTTTGAAAGTAGAGGAAATGCATATGTGTTTAACCATTTCAATAAAGATGTTTGATTTATAAGATGGGTTTGACCGTTTGGGAATCATTTTAAATTCTGATATTTAATTTCTTAATATTTAATAAAAAACCAATAAATGAAATTAAGTAATAAATAATATTACCTAGAAATATTTTCTCTTATATTTATCTTTTTACAATATAAAATAAATATAAGAGTAAAAAATAGTATAAAATGAAAATTTGGGTTTGGGAATGAAACCCTCCAAAATGTAGGGGATTGGGGAATCCCAAATTTTCGGGAATCATTTGATTCCTGATGGAATGATACCCGCGAACTAAATGATGGGTTTCGGGATCATTCCATTTCCTGATTCGAAAACCCACCAAGTAAACACCCTCTAAGTAATCATACATAATGGAGGGTTTAAATAAGGTGACGATTCAAATGAATAGGAGACATGGTAGAATTTTAATCTTGTTTTAAAGTTGAAGCACACATAACATGTATCTATGTTTGTTTAGATACGCTTCTTATTAACACAAATTCAATTCATAATTTCTATTTTTTATTGGGTGCCATCCTTATTCGCTTAAACATGTATCTAATAAACATGTATCTAAAAAGACAGCAAGTTCTCCCTAGATGATGATAAGAACAAATTTTTCTGCTTCTAAACACCCATCTCTTATTTATGTCCATGCAGATCCACCATCGTAATATTGTTACTTTAGCCATTATATATACAGATGTCATGATTTCAATGTTAATAAATATACAAATAAAACAAATAATCAAAATGCAGCAAATAAAAACACATATAGGAGCTCAACTCCCAAAATAGTTGACCGTATGCATACATTCTTTATATGTTTTTATGTGTATATGTACATGGATGTTATATTAATTTAACCATTTATGCAAGAGAATAATGCTACATGAATCACAAATGCTATTGTTTATTTGTGATATCTGATCAAGATGAGTAACAGTGAAGTGGTACGAAGTATATGATTCGGTTAAATTAGTTGTTCAATAGTAAAGTTTATATATATATATATATATATATATATATATATATATATATATATATAGGGAGCGGATCCAGTGCGAAAACTCTTAACGTGAGAAAGTGAGAAAGATGTTTGATTGCATTTACGACATTGCTTGATTGTATTCATGTTGTTGCTTGATTGCAATGTTGCTTGATTGTGCTTTAGTTGTTGCTTGATTATTTTGTTGCTTGATTGCGTTTTAGTTGTTGCTTGATTCAATATCAACCATTGATTTTTTTAGATCTGATGGACACGATTCATTCTTTTTTCTCACAGGGGGATTTTTTTTTACATGATCCCTCCTCTCTCTCTCTCTCTCTCTATATATATATATATATATATATATATATATATATATACTACTACAATTTTGGCCTATTATGACACTCCTATCTTGACAACGCCTAAAAAATGTTACAATATGTAAACATATTATAACAAGTGTCAGGAAAGTATGATGTTATATATACAATAATTATATTTTTAAAATTAAAAAATAATATCAAATTTTTATAAGTATCTTTCCTAACATTATCATGAGGGTGTGAGGAAAAATATCCCCCTTTATAAAATATAAAAGAGAATTTTCTATTTCGATAAAAATATTTTCCCTCCATTATTTTTGGTAACATGATATACTGTTAGGAAAAATTATAAAGATAGAAAAATTAAATTTTATCTAGTAATTTCTTCTAATTTCTTTACATATTTTATTAATCCTCAACCATTCCTAGTTCAAGCACAATCGACTGTGAAACATAGTTATTGAGATGGAGACGCCGATGGAAGAGGAAAGCTTCTACGAAGATCAGTTATCGCATATGACCATTGAGAATATTATTTTGCGCCTCTCGTCTTCTCGACAACGAAATCCGTTTTCTCATGGTTGGGATTTTGTTAGAATTAAATATTTTCTTTCATTTGGGGAACTTCATATTCAAATTTTTTCTTTTGACAGGATGAGTTACAGAGATCGAATCTGGATTTGGATTCGTTTCGTAAGATGATAAAAAGGAATAAGGAAAAAATTTGTTTTCGACACTCGATCGGAAACATTGTGGAGGTATAAATATGCAGTAATTTTAGTTGGACTGTGAATGCTTTGTAAATTGACCATTTGGTTGTATGCTTTATTCTTAGGTTTCAAATATCAAAGGGGTTTGAATGGGGTTATTTGCTATTGAATTTGGGTTTTGTAATTCTTTCAATACTTGGTTTGTTAGAAATGGTTGCATTTATTAGAAATGATTGTATGCTTTATTTAGGATTGTTTTTGTGATGTCTAGTAATCATAACATTACGAGATGACAAAAACTTCTGTTAGGCACGCCTAAACGGTTTAGGCGGGTTTTATCCATACCCATTTCACACGCCTAAACGGTTTAGGCGGGTTTTATCCATACCCAAATGGGTTCACTCATCACAAATAGGGTTTATTAATCCCCAATTAGGGTATATTAGATGAGTTTGGGTTGGGTTAATGGATAAAACCCGCCTAAACCGTTTAGGCGTGCCTAACCTAAGACCTTCCCTTAGAAGATAGGTTCTTATACAAGAACACTTTTAAGTGAAATACCTTTAACAATAAATGATATATTAATCTTATGAACATTTCTAATATGTATTTGGTGACAACTAGGTATTCTTCTTAGTAGTAGCCTCACTATGAATTCTATTTCTTCAGCGTGCTTGAGCAATCTGCCATGTACATAGATAGATATACCCATCATTGTGTAAACTCCCTTTTGCTTCTTAAATATTCTAAGAATGTATTTTAAAATGTTATAACTAGTGTTGGAATTTGTTTGGATTAAAAGTTTTTGATTAAATTGGTAATTGTGGTTTTGGGCACAGTATCATATTAAGATTCCCCTTGAGCTACCAATTGAGGACATTACCAAGGACAAGATAGACTTCTAGTTCCAGTATGAATGATTATACAAGTATGTGACTTTTACCCACTTTAGCATGATCCCCAATGATAATAATCTATTATGTCTGTTATTATACATTTGTATTCCAACTGATGCAAATCACTTTGTGTAGATTTCTCAAGGATATTTAGTTGTAGGATTATTTTTAAGGATAAGTACAGGTACTTGATTTCACAACTACAAAGAAAGATTAATTTTTGTTTTTCATAGCACCCTATTGTATACAGTTGTCACTAGTGGTTTGCATTTCAATTGACTAATAATTCTTTATCATTTTGTCAGAATTATGGGAGGTGCAACATTGGTTTGAGATGAAAACACAATTTATGAAATATAAATACTCCATATGAGGTATCATTTTTACTTTAATTTTCTTTAGTGATTTTTTTTGGATTTAGGATAAATTGATACGATTTATTTCTTTTGTTAGATAGAAATTATAGTGAATGTTGAAAGACATTTCTCTTAGTTTTTTAAATATCATGGTTTTAATGTTATCAATATTAATGTTTATTAACTTGGATTTCCCCTGTTTTTATTATCGATTCCATAACTTGTGTTAATAAAACATTGTTATCATTTTTACTGCACAGATACCAATGCATATTGAGGAATGGAGAAGACAAGTACAGTCCAAGTACAATTTAGTTTGATTAGTATAGCTTTTGATTAAACTATAATTACTAATTTCTTTTTTTATGGGCATTAGATTTGACAAACTTGTCAAATTGATGACTGTTCTTTTGTTACACTTTGCAAATTGTTTGCTAATATTTTAGTTTGGAATGTGAATATTTTTGTAACTTCATGAAGTACAATCCAAGTTGGATTTTATATTAAATAAATTCTTTGTAAATGTTATTTGAATGTCAATTGTTGAATTAATTAATGTTCTTATTGATGTTTAGATTGAATAGAAGTATCTAAAATGTATTTGATGTACATGGTCTTTAAGTACAATGTTTCTGTCTGTATACGAACTTTTAATGACAAGATAAATAAATTCTTAAATATGTTTATCTATAATATATGATGTTAGTAAAAATAATTTTGCCCACAATGAATGTTGTTGGCTTATATTATTTTTTGTAACACGTAAATATGTGATGTAAACGATCTTTACTCACACCAAACTTTGTTATTTTAGATGCATTTCCTGACACGTATATAATGACACTCCTTACTGTTATTATAGGACCCTATCCTATTGTGACACCTTTTGTGACAACAGGGTACTTGACTGTCGGGATAACTATATGTGTCAGGATAGACTTTAATTAACAACATCTAACGTTGTTGGGAGAGACTTAATTTCTAGTAGTTATATATATATATATATATATATATATATATATATATAGTAGTGATCATATAATAAGTGAGTTTCCCATGCTAAATGAGAATAAATCTGGGCTGTTTATTTATATAGATCGACGCTTCAGATTTAAACTACTCCTTCATTAATTCACGCATCATTATGGAAATAAGGGTAAGGTAGTAATTGCTGTTTTAATTTTGGTAACCGTGTCCTCTATTTTAGATCTAAATACTCTCTCTCCTAATTTTCTCTTTCCTCCCATTATAATCAAACGATTATATCTTTCTCGATTCAAATCTATTTTTTACGAATCATATATCAAATTAAACGTATTTTTACGACGATTCATATGATATCCATATTGGATATGTTAAATTTAGAAGATTCGCACGAAAATCATGATTTTATATTCAGCTGGTATATGTTCTTTATTATATTTACGTTCAGGATAAAAAATGCATAAATTGCGCATAAAAAATGTTCCAAAATATCTGCATTTTTTGCATCAAATGATGCATTATTAACTTGAATAAGATGCATTTTTATTCTAAAGCATATGCATTTTTGTATTCATATTGAGTGCATTTTTTACATTGCTACGTTCAGGATAAAAAAATGCATCAATTACTCATAAAAAATGCATCAATTACGCATAAAAAAATGTTCCAAAATATCTGCATTTTTTGTATCAAATGATGCATTATTAACTTGAATAAGATGCATTTTTATTCTAA
>JAPKLW010000160.1:291567-306948 GCA_026898455.1 Plectranthus barbatus | reverse complement strand
TAAGATGCATTTTTATTCTAAAGCATATGCATTTTTGTATTCATATTAAGTGCATTTTTTGCATTGATTATATGCTGCAGTTTTATAACTAAAATGTTGCATTTTTTACATTGAACGTATGCATATTATGTTTTATGAACTGCACGAAATGAAATTATTGAATATACATTTTTTACATTTTTGCCCTTTTATGCATTGCGTATGTGCAAAAAATGCACCGAAAATTGGACGGGATTTATTTAACCTGAGCCGTAGATTGAAATATTTAATGGCTCATATTTTTTCTCATTTAGCATGGGAAATCCTATTATCACCTAATCACTACCCTATATATATATATATATACATATATATGTGTGTGTAAAATTATTCATATTAAATCTTTAAACTAAAATGAGCCTGACTTATTACCTGTTTCATTTTCTTTCGTGCTTGATCTTGGATGTTTGTTGCCACTATATGGTTCAATAGTTTTCTCAATTTCTGCAATAAAGTAACAATAAAATAAAAACTTCAAAACCACTAGTAATAAAATTTTAAATATTATTGAAATGTAAGTGAAACTTGAAGGACACTTTTTGATAGGAAAAAAAAAAAAAGAATCACTCTTTACAAATACCAAATTACCTGGAAATGGTGTTTGTGTAGCTTGTTGATTAGATTTTCCAGAAATAATTCATGATTTTTTAAGTTGTTTCATAGCTGAAAAAAACAAAATAAAAATCCTTAGTTATTCCAAAAATATTTTATCTACTATATTATATAATGAAACAATATGTATATCATATTTTAATATTAAATGAGCATAATTGAGATAAGCAATTATATGCTAAAGCAAATTAGATTTAGAAACACTTAATGTGGATAATACTGATTATCTTAAAGGTGCATAGTTATAGTTGAGATACTTAATTGTGAAAGAGCAGCCACCAATTACTAATTGGGCTCCAAAGTATCACGGACAACCTGCAACACTTTTCATAAAGTTGAGCAAAATTACACTCAGTTAGTGACAACAACGAATAATATATATTAGAAACTCCATAACTAAAGAGAGGACTACTTTTGGTAATGGAGAAATTAAGATTAAAAATCCATTTAACAATCAATGAAAATATAGCAAAGACCTTATCTACGGAAAGAGTGGCCTGTTCATCTAAATGTCTAAGACATAGTATATACAGAACATAATTATTAGATTTCAAAAAATGGACAAACAGATAGAAGTGGATTCATTTTGGCTATAAATATGCGACATTCTTCCTCAAATTTTAACGATAAAAAGTAATAGTGAAGAACCAAAAATAAAGAAATTATGAATTTCTGAAAGAAGAATAGAAAAGTTCAAGTGAATTAAGTTTGACAATAAAAATACAGAATTATTTCGCAAGACCAAAATTCTGAACAATAAAAACTTGCCGACAAAAGTAAAGAAACTATGAATTTGGTATCTGTCTTGATGCCCTCACAAAGAGCGTATTTTGTTAGTTCACCTTGCATAACCAAGATATCGGCCTTCAGAATCTCCGGGGACCTGTTCGTCGGCTTGTTCAGATGCAAATTTATTGTTCGACAAAAGTGGTTTAATGAAAATTCAAAGATCGTATTTTGTTAGTTCACCTTGCATAAACAATCTATCGGCCGTCTGAATCTTCCGGGACCTGATCGTTGGCTTCTTGAGATGGAAAACTATTGTTCGACGAAAGTGGTTTAATCAAATTCAAAGAGCGTATTTTGTTAGTTCACCTTGCAGAACCAAGCTATCGTCCGTGTGAATCTCCGGGGACCTGATCTTCTGCTTCTTGAGATGAAAAACTATTGTTGGACGAAAGTGGTTTAATGAAATTCAAATAGCGTATTTTGTTAGTTAACCTTGCACAACCAAGCTATCCGCCGTTTGAATCTCCGGTGAACTGATCGTCGCCTTCTTGAGATGAAAAACTATTGTTCGACGAAAGTGGTTTTATCAAATTCAAATTTCAGGAATAAATAACTGATTATCTTGCTTGATAAACATGACTATACCCACCACTACCAGAAATTCGCGTTTTTGCGACCGAAAAATCGGTTGCAAACTGCTGTTTTGCAACCGATTTCGTCCGTCGCAAAAATCTTGGTCGCAAAAAAAATTGCGACCGAAAATTGAATCCGTCGCAAATTTTTGCGACCGATTTGCGACCGAAATTTCTGTCGTAAAAAAATTGCGACCGAAATTTCGGTCGCAAATAAATTTCCTTCAAATTTTTTTTTTTAATTTTTTTGAACTAGTTTTGAACCGGCCGGTCCAACCATTAAATCTGGTGGCTTGCGTCCAAGAGGGTTCAAACTCAGCACCTCCCACACGCGTGCCGTGCGCGTTACCACTGAACCAAATAATAATCTCATTCTTTATACGTACTAAAAAATATACATATTTTAAAAAAAAGGAATTTTGCGACCGATTTACGACGAAAAAATCGGTTGCAAATCGGTCGCAAAAAATCTGCGACCGAATATCCGGTCGCAATTCCGTCGCAAAATTTAAAATTTCTATTCGGTTGCAATTCCGTTGTTAGTCGGTCGCAAAATCGCGACCCTTTTTTTTTTGGTCGCAAATCGGTCGCAAATTCACAATTTTTTTGTAGTGCACGTTTGTGAAATAACTAAACAATTATAATTTATTATGAAATTTAAATTGTGGAAATATTTAAAAGTGGCCATTTTTTTTTTAAAAAAAAACCAATTTTATGTACACATTTAAAAAATAATCAAAATAATTAAAACTTCCCCAAATATCCCTACTCTAAATTGATTTTTTGCTGGATTTGAATCTTACTAATTATTTTTACAATAATATCTTCCTATTACTTCAATTAGTGATTAAAAATATATATACCTACTTATTATTGATATTATTTCCACTTTATAAATTGTCACCAAAAAAATTGCAATTTATTAATTTTTTTCATTTAAAATTTAATGGGATGTATGTAATTCTGATCAAATAAAGTTTAGTGGTACTTGGATTTAATATTTTTAAAATTAAAATGATGTTTACAATTTGTTTTTTAATTTGCAATCATGGGATACGATCATTGCAATTTAAAATTAATGAATTAAAAATATAACAAAATTAAGTACAATATACTAATTTGCAATCTCGTTATTGTGTTTTTTTTTTAATTTGAAAAAAAAAAATCAGTTAAAATTTTTAAACAACTGAGTATGATTTTAGAAAAAATGATTAATAAACGAAAAAATCTGCAACGTGAGGATCAAAACTGAAAATTAAAGAGAGTTTGGTAAAAATGTTTATTTCTTGATAATATATTTAATAATGGTTATTTAGGGTTTCCTTGTAATAAAAACGGTTATTTAAGATTTTGACTCATTTAAATTTATATGACTGTCACACTTGTATGCGATTCTTTACAAAATCGAATGCGCTGTAAAATTTGTGGTTAAATATAAAATCTGACATGGAAATAATTTCGAAATGGTCAGCTCATAGTTTGTAGTGAGGACATGCTGGATGTTTTGATAACGGAATCGTTATTGTTTCATTTTTCATAGTTTCAGATGGACCCATTTGGGTTAATCCGGTTTTAAGAAGTGGGTGTAATTTAGTTTAGTGGTTTCTGGATATTTCAAAGTATTTGTTTCTTCATTAGTTTTTTTATTTATTTTGAAGTTATATGGGCATCTAGATTTGGGGATTTTATTAAACTTAGAACTAAGAGAGGTTTACTTTTTTTTTTTTTGATCCTGGATGTAAGATTGTTAAAGTGGCGAAGATGAGTTTGATTACGAAAGAGGATCATGATTTAACTTCTGAGTTTCATGTTGACGCTGATATTGAATGCGACATGCTAGATAAATCCAAGTTATTCTTCCCAGGTGTGGCTCTATTCTCATGCGCTTCGGTCACCCTTTAGCAGATTGTGGTGCTTAAAACGCTGTAGCATGTGTTGGTGAACGATTGTTCATGTTTCGAAATGGCTGCGTCGATCCGTAGGGTTGAGGGGTTGCAATCGTGGTTTTGGGATAACCAAGAGTAATGCAGGCAATATGGTTAGTGGTCATCTGGGATTGTCGATCGGAGGCTTAAAATTCGTCTATTGTTAATGTTGGTGTTGGACTGAGCTGCTCATTTGGTTTGGACACCAATTAATGTGTTGAGGCAGAAGCTAATGTTTGAAGGTGTTGTTGGTATCTGGGTTGAAAAATTATAGTGGGTGAATTGTTGCTTTATGGAAGATTGTATGCGCAGGGTTTCTACAATGTGTTGGTGGTTTCATCCCTCATGATTTTATTTCTTGCACCCTAGCAAATGTACTGATTTTTATCCATCAAAACCTCATAAATGCAATTTAATATATAGCTAATTTGACTATAAAGTAATGAAAGTTGATAAAAACATCATATTTAAGAAACGGTAAATAATAACATCATAAATTGTTAAGCAAAACATGAAAACTAACCAAACATGAAGTACTAACAAAAGTTTGACTTCATTCTACTTTTTCTCCTCCTTAATAAAAACCTTTGTTTTCTTATTTGGTAATGTTATAGAAAATTCATCTGCTAGAGATCTCTTCACTTCTCCATCTTCTATCACAATTTCTGTGTGAGACTTTGATGTTGGTGTCTCAATTGACATTACTTCTTCCAAAGTATCATTGGAGACTCTCTTTTCAACAACTTTTGCTACTGAATTTGATTCCTACATAAATATAAAACATTTGTTAGTTCTAAATTAAACTATATCGTAAGAATGTAAGCATTTTAAATAAAAAATTACCTCAACAACTGGATTGTTTTGATTAAATGAATCAATGTAAGTCAAATCACAATTCAATTGCATTACTGAGTATGGTGCATTGCGATCATTTTTGTCCTCTTGGCTTATTAGGAATCTTGAACAGAAATCTCTAGCCCATCACTGCATTATATATGTCATGTGGAAGGTCATGCACAAAATCATCTTTTTCAACCAAATCAGCAACAGTTTTTCCTATAAGCTGAATGCATTCCCTTTCCCACAGAACTAACCGAGCTCCAGAAGTGTCGTCCGTTACATCAACAACCAACTTATACCTAAAAAATGACAATACTAATATTTGTAAGGTAAAGCAATAATCATAAACCAATTAAAAAAAATAAAATATTTCATTTATTACCTCATATTTCCACTATTGTCAGTTTTGTTGCATTTTGTGCAATAGAATGTTTGTTCTTGTTTGAACAATTTCTTCTTGCACAACTTGCAAGCAATATAAAACCAACCACCTTCCAAATCAACATTCACCACTTTGCCAACAATCCAATTGATGAAACAAATATAAAAAATATGAAGTCATTATAGATATATTTGATGAATTAATGAAATTAAAAAGCAAATTTTAACCTCATTGGCAAAGAAGAGTTCATCTATTGTTTTGAGATTACCAACTTCATTTGTTATGCATGAAGAAGATTTTTCACTTCCACTACCAATAATAGTTGTGCACAAATCAGAAACAATAACAACTCTGAAAATAAAAGCAATCGGATTTTAAAGTTAATAGAAAACACTTTAATTCTTATACATATTAAATGGTAAACGTAATGTAATACCTCTTTCTGAAATTCAATACTTCTTCAATGTCTGCGTTCACCAAAATTTTGCTTACAAAATATGTGCTTTGCATTTTCATTGCACCTGCAAAATTTTTAAAATATATATATATAATAGGATCATAGATTTAAAATTGCATCTAGATTTAAAATAGCATGGCATAATCTTAATTGAATAAATAATAAATACGCAGCGAAATACTTTTTTTAAAAAAAGCTCAGAAGTAAAGAAAAAAATGCACCAAAATTAAAAGTAGCAATACATAGATTTAAAATTACACTTTGTAGATTCGAAAATGGCGTAACAATAAATTGCCCAAACATTAAGCATTAAAAAAACTTGCACACTAATTCAGTAATTTAAAAAAAAAAAAAACTGCACCCAAAAGCCATAGTTATTGCACTGAAATTAACAATTGCCATAAATAATAAACATTCACCGAAATTTTTTTTAAAAAACCTGGAGTTATAAAAAAATGCAGCAAAATTAAAAGTAGCAATACATTGATAATTGCCGTAACAATAAATTGATCAGACATTAAGCATTTAAAAGACTTGCAGAACCATTAAAAAAATTATAAATTACAGTATATAGTTTAAAAGTCCAAAAAAAGAAAAAAACAACAAAATGAACCAAAGAAACATAAAAAGCATCAAAGCAAAATTATTATTCATTAAAAAAAAATTCTTCGACAATAATTCATAAATAAAAGGAAATACAAAAATTAGAGGGAAAAAATCAAATACCTTGATACATGTTACGCTTTCCAAGCTGCAGTATTATCACATTGGAGGATTGCTCATTGATTTCAAGTGATTGCATAAAGTGATCAACATAGTCATCCCACAAAGTGCAAGTCATTCTTTTCCCTCTAAAAAAAATTAATATTATTAGTTTACGGGTGAAAATCACTAATTATTATATTTAGAATTACACTTACTCAATGTCTTGCAAAATCAGATCCATTAACTTTTTTTGCACGCCATAGTTGGTGTTGATAACTTGAGGCACATGTTTATTGAGCAAAACTCCAATGATATCTTATGAAATAAATTTTATTGTTAGAATACAATTATAATAATTTAGAATATTAATAATAACATGAGTTTACTCACCAAATAAATCTCCTTCCTTTATGACCTCCAAACTCTCAATGTCATCATAAGATTTAAACACAAAAATTTCTCTTGAAAATTTCTCTTCCACCATCATCCTCAAATCAGTTTCAAAGCTAAATTTGATCTTGTACTCATGTGTGGTAGTCTTATACCTTCCATCGCTGTGTATCACAACAACAATTTTTATGCCATAAAGACATCCCTCTTTTAATGCTGATTGCCATCTCTTTATGAATGGCTTAGGTATTGTAAGTGATACTCTATCACACTAATACAAAGAAAAGAATAAATATTAAGCATTATCACAACATATATTGGATTTTGTTGTGGTAGAGTATCATTTTCTTAACAGAAAAATAGAATGGTCAAATCAGGACGTTGGGAGAAGCTAAATGAAGAATCACATAAAATAAAAATAAAAATGAAAAAGTTTCAAAGGATTTGAATATGGTGATGATTCAAACGAATAGGAGACATGGTAGAATTTAAATAAAAACACATATAGGAGCTCAACACCCAAAATAGCTGACAGTATGCATGCATTCTTTATATGTTTTGATGCGTATATGTACATGGATGTTATATTAATGTAATCATTAATGCAAAAAAATAATGCTACATGAATCACAAATGCTATTGTTTATTTGTGACATCTCAGGAAGGTAAGTAAATGAAGTGGTACAATTAGTTTTAATTAATAAAGCAAGCATAAAAAATGTTAATAAAATACTGGAGGTAGCAGATTTTAGATTTTACATGAAAAGTGATAAAAAGTTTTAAAATTTCTTACTTTTGAGTCATGAGCAATTGCTTCAAGACTTAATATCTCTTTTTTGTTCTTTGATGATGTGATCTCGTAAATTCGCACAAATCGAAGCTTCATGGCTAAGTTCAACTTCATTTTTGTAGGATGAAAATCACTAATATTGCACCACATTGATGACAGCTTCATTTTTTTACGATCCATAGCTTAATGTTGCAATCTGCAAGTATAAGACACAATAGAATATAGATTCAGCGCTTTTAATGGAAAATTAGCTCGCTGTTCCGAAAAAATAATCTCTGACAATATACATCCATATACCTAGCTTCAACACAGATTAAAAGTCAGAATAATATATTTATGATTAGTTTCCATTGAATTTAACCAATGATAATCCAAGATAAATATTATGCAATGGGAATAGTTAATATGATTAGTTTCGATTGCTGCATACCAATGTTAGATCTCTGAAGAGATATCCTTTGAAAGCTACAAATAAGATTTATAAATCAAGCATATCCATTGAAACCCACGGCTGTAAAGTAGAGATATTTTAGATTTAAAAAAAAAAAAAAAAAGACCCTAAAGCTACAACTAAGAACGCATTCTCCGCCTACTATTTCAAGTTATAGCAATGCAAAGTAATAGATATCAGGAATTAAAATGAATTCACACCAAAAACCATGAGAATGTATCGTAGGTTGGTTCTTATGAATCAGTCAAGAAATCGAATAAATAGATGGAACGTAAAAGGAGCAGTGAGCAAGTATCTGTGTCGACAGAAAAAGCAAAAGAAATCATTGACAGAAAAATATATTTACCATAGAAGAAATCATTGATAGATAAAAAAAAATTCTCCAGTAAAAGAGATGAAAGATAAAAAAAAAAAAAAAGAAAGGGAAGAAACCGAAAATTTTGATTAAATTCTGTGAGTTTACCTTGCAGAAACGACGTTTGAATGTCTCTAGAGTTGATCGTAAGTTTCTTTGAGAGGAGTGCACTGTTGAAATTGAAACTGAAATAAATAACTGTATACCATGTTCGATACCTACATTTGACCTAATATCCACGTTTGGTAAATTAAAATATAATGAAATTATAATTTGTTAAAAAAAAAAAAACCTATGGCGGGAACAATTTTACGTCTGACTGCTTTGTTATAATATATTAAGTAGATTATTATTTCACCCTGCGTTGCACGAAATTATTAAATTAAATATTATTAAAAATATCATATTTTTGTAAGTTTTAAGAGACCACTAAATCTATTGAAATACTAAATTTATTCTAATATGTCGTGGTATCGTAATACAAAGAGTACAACTATACCGTAAATTAATTCAGAATTTTTTTCTTAGTCTTCCAGTTATTTTGTCTTGATTTCAAAACGAATTTGAAAAATACTTGGATTCTATATTCTATTTTATACTTTCTTCAGATCATTTTTATAAATTAACATTAAATTCTATTTTTAATTTTCTTCTTCTCTCAATAGTGCTCCTCATTTCTTGATCACTTTTATAATTTAGTTTTCACAATACTTTCTTGAAAGTCTGAATGAACAATTTTTTTATTTTAGATAAGAAATCTTTTTTTTTTTCAAAGAATTTTTTTTTGAACAATTTAGTTACATAAATTTAAATAATAAAGACTCGCAATGTAGTGAGAAATGTGTCGAAATTCATTGCAGTTCAATCCATTTAATTTGATTTCAAGTTTGTGAAATCTTTTTCTAAAATGTAAGAATGTTTACATGATGATTTCATTTCAAATGGGCCTTGAAATTTGGATGAATTGCAACTACAGAAGAAATAATCAGGATTTTCTATATTTTCAAACAAAAATTGTGAAATAAAAGAAATACACAGAATAAAAAGATTTTTGAACAGTTTGGTTACATAAATTAATACAACCTTGGAGAGAAAGACTCGCATAAAAAAATGTAGAAATCCTTTTGCTTAAACGTAAGAATGCTTTCATGATGATTTCATTTCAAGTGGAACTTGAAAATTGGATGAATTGGATCCATAAATTATTTATCATCATGCGTCTATGTAGATTTAAAGAAAAATATTGAAATAATAAAATACAGAAAATATAAACATTGTAGAATAAAATGATATGTGTTTGTCGAACTTTTGTTATTTTTGTGCATATAAATAAAGTTTGCACAGTTTACCCATGTTTGTGGTGACTTGCATATCAAGCGTTTGATTTTAATAAATCAATATATGTCACATTTAGGTGTAAATATTATATATATAGAGGAGAGATCATATAAAAAAAATTCCCCTATGAGAAAAAAGAATGAATCATGTTTATTAGATCTAAAAAAATCAATGATTGACATTCAAATAAGCAACAATTAAAACACAATCAAGCAACAAAATAATCAAACAACAACTAAAACACAATCAAGCAACGACTCGAATACAATCAAGCAACCTCATGAACACAATCAAACATCTTTCTCACTTTCTCATGTTAAGACTTTTCTCATGTGTGTGTGTGTGTGTGTTTGATAGATATGATAAAGGATATAAATTTTCAACCTAATGTAACCACGCTTTATATTTTTAGCATAAATTAATAAATCATAATCTAAATAAAATAAAAAATCAAATTGGTGTACCCATGCTTTATATTTTTAATATATAGATTATACTAGTTTTAAGTAACATAAAAAGTCAAACTGATATGCTCACATTTTATATATTTTAGCATAAAGTAAAAAAACTAAATAAAACAAAATAGAAAAATCGAACTGATGTACCCACATTTTAAAAGTTAACTTATGTCTATTTTTTTTTACTAATTTAAATTAAAATTATAAAATAACATGTAATATTTGGCTGTAATCTTATATATAAATTTCTATGATTATATATATAATTACATTAATGAGTTGATTATTGATCGTTATACTACATATTATACATGATTCAATATAAAAAATAATTAATTTGTACCAAATTTACAAAAAATAATATATATGTTATAAAAGATTATATAAATTATAAATATAAATAACAAATTTATTAATGTTTTATTAATATATCTTATTAATTTATTAAAATTATTATTACTATTTTACAATTTTTGAAACATATGAATTTAAAATAATTTTATTTGTAAACATCATTTGAGTTTGCATGTTATTGTATAAATTTAATTATAGCTTGATTACTGAGTTTATATAAATATTTGAAATACTGGTAAAAAAAATTATTTTGTTGAAAATTAATGGAGATAATTGTCTTTTATTAAGGATTATAGAAATTGAATATAAGACCGACTATATTTACTGTACAAATTAAAATTGATTATTATGATTAGTATTAATTAATAATTATTTATTAATCATAATGTATTTAAATAAAATAAAATAATAATTTTATTTGATGTAATAATTATTCCCATCTTTTTATTTTAAAATAATTGAAGAGATTATTTTTGTGTAAAAAAAATATAAATTCATATGTTGAGGATGAGATTTGAACACAAAACTCTTGGATATACAGAAATTAAAATTCAACACTATAGACCAACTCTACTATACTTTGATATCTTTGATAAATTTTGCTTAAAATATATATATGTACTTTTTTCTATAATTTTGGCGGGATCAGTTTTTTCTAGACTTATTTGCTTTAATATATATACTAGATTTGCATCTGCGCGATAAGCAAATTAAATATAGTATTAAAATATAATTAATAAAATTATACTCCCTCCGTCCCATAACATTAGTCTTGTTTCATTCCGGCACAAATACCAATGCGAGTAGAGATAGAGAAAATTAATATTTTATTAGTGAGTGTGCATTAATTTTCCATTTTAGGAAAGATGACTAATGTTTGGGACAGACGAAAAAGGAAAACAAGACTAATGTTATGGGACAGATGGAGTATATCTTAATATTTATTAGTAATTTCTTTACATATATTTAATTTTTATTCATTAATGTTATATTTATATATTATATACAAATTATTTTTTAGATTATATGTCAAACAATATATCCCAAAAATGATATTATATCAAACAATAAAAAGAAGTATATCAAACACAAAGTCTATAAGATTTAATTAAAATATTTTTCCAAAAATGATACTATATCAAACAATAAAAAGAAGTATATCAAACTCAAAGTCTATAAGATTTAATTTAAATATTTTCCAAAAAATGATATTATATTTGTATTATTTAAAAAATATTGAATATAATAAATTAATGAGATCTAATATTTAAAGAAAAAAAGACAAATATAATTTTGTTATATTTTTATTATTGTATATTTATGTTACATTAAAATAAATACAAAATAAATAAAAAATAAAAATTTATTTATGTTTTTGTAGGGAAATGGCAAAAGTGTAATTATGTGGAACAACGACTACAACTGGTGAACCGATAACTTCTTCTTATCTTATAAGGTATAAGCGAAATGCCATCTCTGGTTTTCTTTTCTCTTTGAAGTCGGGCTTTTATGAAAAGTGGAAGGTATGCGGGTTAGTAAGGCGGTTTGCGAGAATCTCATCACTGGCAAAAGAAAGAAGAACTACCCAATAAATCAAACAACCAGTACCAAGCGAGTACAAAAGTAATAGATAGAATGCCAGACAAAGTAAGCCCTTGGCTTTCCAAGACTGAGAAACTATAAGACAACTCCCAATTTCGCTGTCTCTCCCTGTACCCGGGGCCCGATCATATATTAAGTAGATTATATATTATTCAATATTTTAAATTATTGAAAATGATTAATTTGTACCAGATTTATATAAATTATGGAAAATAATATATTAAGTTATCTATATAAATAATAAATCTATTAATGTTATATCACTTTATCTTATAAATTTATTAATATTATTATTGAATATTAATATTTTGTGATGTTAAAAATTAAATTTTTAAATAATTTGGTTCATGTAATCACCAATCAACATTCAATTTTCTTTGTTATTACATAAATTTAATAATAGAAATGATAATCAAATTTATATAAATTACAAAATTATAAATTACGATACGTCTTGGACTCTTGGTTAAAACTAAAATAATTTATTGATTACCAATGGAGAAAAATACAATATTTTTTCAATTATAATAGGATATAGAAAATTAAAAATAACATTTTAGATATTTATTAGATAATAATGTATTTAAATAAAATGAAATTATAATTTATATATTCAAAATTGGTTACCACTTCTTTGCTTTAGTATTATTATAGATAAACTAGATTTATACCCGTGCGTTGCACGAAAGACATATTTAATGTCTTATTTAATTATATTAAAATATAATTATAAGGTTATAATCATAGAGAAATATGATCAGGTATTAAAATTAAAGTTTGTATTAAATAGGAACGAATTGCAACCATTGGAGTGATAACATCAACGATTAAGATTAAAGCATCAATGATAAATATTTAAGCATAATTTTTTTTGTGCTTAATTGTAATAGCCCTCAAAATATTGATTAAATAAATGATTGTGTTACATAATTTCTCATGCTACAAAATAGAGTTTCTTGATTTGTAACACTAGTATTAAATTCAAGTGCACGTTTTCTAAACTAAATTAAGGATTTCTATGGTTTGGAATACTGATCAAATGTATATTATTACATTTGAGAAAAGAAGTTCTGGTTAAGATTTACAAGGTGATAAATCAGTATAATATTATCTAGTTCAAAAAATATGAAAATTTAATATATTAAAGATCTCAAATTATAGATCGTTTTCGTGAACTCCAAATAATTATTTGAAGTATATTCATTGAGATATAAATTATTTAAGACTAAATATCAGAGTTTAATCCGTAAATTAAATCTAATTGGATCAAATATTATCCAAGCATTAAATGCTTGCGTGAGAATCCTTCTATAATATATAAGATGAGATTTTGCATAATTACTACGAATCTATAAACCTATATATAGTATAGGTTTCTTCCGCCTATATGAAGGCATGAATGGAAATGATAGAATCACACCTGAAGAAGAAAGAAAGATAGAGAAGTAGTGAGATAGTCAATGAGTGAGAGAAATTAGTCTGGAGTGAGAAATTATTTGAGAGAGAGAAGCAATGTAATAAAGAGGAGAGAGAGAAAAGTTAGAGAAAGAGAGAGAGGAGTTCGAGAGAGAGAAAAAAGGTGGCAGAGATAGAGAAAGGCGCTGCATATTTGAGTATAAATAAGTTTTGGTTTCAAACTGATTTTGTGCTCAATCAAGGAAAAGTTGGTAATCACTGTTAGGCTACTTCGTGGAGGAACAGAAGTACCTACTACTCAAGAATAATTATTGAAAAAGTGATAATTAATTATCACTGAGGAAATACTTTTCAAGGAGATGAAGACTTTCGAAAATATTATACCACCAACTCGTAAGAACGTGAGGTGGGCTTTCTTATACTACAAACTCAAATGTCTGATTTTGAGCCATGTGCTCTGTTTTCAAAGAAAAGAATGAAAAATGCTTTGTTTTTAAAATGATAACTATGCCTAAATGTTTTTTGTGCAACTTATCTGTTCCTCTGAGTCAGACTTACTTGACTAGAGAGATAGGTCACTGAGAAGTAAAATCTAGATGAATATATCATCAGAAATATTTTCAGATGGCTAGGGTGGGTTTCAATATTATTATTGATTCTCAATTGTGATACGATCGGGTCTCGATATTTAATCCGAGACTAGTGCACTATGGATGATGGTTGGGAAAGGGATACATATCCCCTACTATTCATCGTGGTTTGGAAGTAGGCCTGCTTCCTTGCCACAAAATGTTAAAACAGATAATGATTGCAAGAGGAGAGTGAAAAGCTGCAGCTAATGAAATAAAATATTTTGGTAAGCACGGTTTGTATTTTAATAAAATCCCGTGGATTACCTGAGTGATTGGCATAGCTTATCTTATATATGTATATTTGGCATGTGTTCACTGGGTACGTTGTACTCAGCCCTCGCATTATTTCTAAAATGTGTAGGTTGAGCAACAGGATGCAGTAACAGAGGTGTATGAGCGGATCAAATAATGGTTAGTGGAGATCGATGGGTCCCACTAATAAATAAGGCAAGTAACCAGATTAAATCCTGAGGTGTATATCTTCATATATACATCTCCGCCACGTAATTCTCCGCTGTAATAACCTCTAAATCTTTAAACTTTCCCATTTGAGCTGATGTATTTATTTCATACTCTAAACCCTGGTGACATGATTGTAATAATATTTGACTTACATATCTTTCATACTTTATCTAATTATTCGTTCATGCTTGATATTTGTTGAGAGTGAAAGATGAATAATCCGACTTCTTGTTCTTTCTTCCGGTTATTCATCCCGTCGGGTCCCCTAAGATCCGGGAAAGCAAAAATGGGGGCGTGACATTAATTACTTTTATAAATAATGCTTAATTGAATTAAATATGATTTACAAAGCAATTAAGCATGAAATCTTGAAAATTTTTAATTTCAACCATTGATTTTTTGAGATAAATGGTTTAGATATCATAAACCAACTTTTAACATGTGATTCACCCTCAAAACACACACACACACACACACACACACATATATATATATATATATGGATGTGATCCAGTGAAAACTGCTCTTACCATAAGAAATAAGAACCATTTTCGGCCGTAGATCTCGTTCAATCAACAATCTAGATTTAATAAAAAAAATGCGGACATTTTTTCCCCAAAAACCTGCATTATAGGGCAATTTAGTCTTTTAGCCTATAATTAAAATTCGCCTTTGAATAACCTTCTTAATACACATACAACTTACATGCATTATAGAGTTCACAAACTATCATTATATAGAGAAGATTAGGGGTGTGCAGAAACCGAACCGAACCGAAGAAACCGAAGAAAACCGACCGAACCGATCAAATT
>JAPKLW010000160.1:259933-276567 GCA_026898455.1 Plectranthus barbatus | reverse complement strand
GACATGTATCTTCATATACATGTCACCATCACGCTACACACACGCTGCTACACTCTCGGAATATTTCCCTTCCCTTTTGAAGTATCTAAATTTTGGAATATGTTTTAACTGACTTGACTCGAAGTACTATTTAAGAATGCTTATATCTTTTATTATATTTAAGTCTTCCACTTATTATTCTTCAATTCTGATTGTCAAAACCTGAAACATCAATGTAACGTGGCCCCAAATTAGGAAGGTCAGTTGGGGGCGTTACAGAATTGTTTGCTTTAGTATTAGTATAAATATAGATATACTAAAGCAAATTAGTCCATTTAATAACTTTTCTCGCTAAAATGATATTAAAATTTTATTTATTTATATCTATACAAATAATATCATATCCATTAATATATTTATATTATCATTTTACTTTCTTTATTAAAGCAATATAACCATTAACGTGACATTTCAGAATAATAATATTTTCTAATTATTTATAGATTACTTGAATTCTTTTTTTTTAAAAAGAAAAAAATTACAAAGTGCTGAGGGCTGCCAAGCCCAGACCCAATCCGTTTAGCTGCATAAAATTGTGTGATTGGGCTGAATTTCCATAAAAAAACATGCTCTCTCCGTCCCAACAGAATAGACTCTCTTACCAAATTGAGCGTCCCAATTAAATTTACCTCTTTTCAAAAATTGTAATTTTTTCACACTCAACAATAAAATATTAATTCCACTTGCACTCACAATTTTAATTCTCCTGTCGAAAAGAAGAGGGCTTATTTAATTGGGCCGGAAGGAGTATTATTTTCTTAAAACTAAATTATAATACATTCTTTGGTTTGATTTGAGAATTTTTTAAACCTTTCAAGTTATGGAACTGAGAATTTATTTTCACGATATTTTTAATTATTAATTAATCTATCTTTTAGGTTTTGAGTTTATAATACTTAAAAAAAATTAAGAGGGGACAAAAGTGATCTCAAACTGTGTACGGACTAAAATTGATGTCATTAATTAATTTGGAAAAGGCTTAGATTTTAATGAAAAATGGAATCATGTTTTTCCTATTTTCGCCAACTTTACAAAATAATCTTCAATTTAATAAAAGTGTTTTTTAGTTCAAACAAAATTACTTGATTCTTGTGAGGATATCTCAATATATATATCCATAGTAATAAAATAAAAAAGTATACGATGTTGTTAAATCACATGTGAAACAAATTTGTTTAAAATATTATTGTGACTAAAATGACAAAATCCAAACTCGAGCAAATGATTTTTTTTGACTTGGTTTATGCAATGAATTTCCCTTTTAATTCTCATCCTCCCAAAATAATATTAGTGGAAGGCAAAAAAAAGTAGCCAATAATCCATAATGCAATCATAATCATGCCCACTCTGCCTAACAAAATAATCTATCTCTAACTTTTTGTTCCATTTATAAACAAAAAAGTAAAGTGATTAAAAAAAACCATTAATCACCGTGTTTTAATTTTATCCCTACAAAACTCAAAAACATAACCTTCTATAACAAATTAATATATTAAAACATGAATTCATAACGTTGTACATATATCTATACTAAGTCTAGAAATTAAATATATTTTTTAAGAGGAAAAAAAAAAGTTGAGAGAGAGAGAGAGAAACAATGTCAGCCTCCAAACAACGTTCGTTTTTTTCTTACCTTTTTGAAATAGTGTTATCTTCTTGTCTGCTTCTTATGTTGATATTTTTGTCTGCTACTCACTCTTTTTTTTTTTTTTTTTTTTTTTTTTTTAGTGTTTGTGGGATGTCTATATTCTCCTCTTAACCCAAACCGGCATTCGTCTCTTCATTCTCACAGTTGGGAAATTTATGATGGAATCATTCTCAGCTTCCCATCTGCAACTCATTTTCAAACAGCTTCATTTTAGTTGCGTTTCTATATTATTCTAACACACACAAAATCATGTATATATCAATGTATCATCATCTTTATGAGCAATTCAACTACTTAGATAGAATATTATGGTTTGAATTTCTCTGATTTGGGTATTAATTAAAATCTTGACTTTAGCCAAGAAATTTAATGGCAATGTCACGTACTCGACCAATCCAATCAACATTATTTATCTCTTCTGTTTAAGTGTCACAACAAGACGACATATTTTCGTAATTTGGAATATATATCTAATTAAGTTTTGTTAAAGTGAATATGCAACACACACAATTAATATTATAAAGAGACTGATTAATTATAATTATAAAAACTCTTCATGCACATATATATATACATTATATAGGTTTGTATATACTTTTGTGAGATCATATATATATATATATATATGTAATAATTTTTTATGACGATAAATAGTTTAAATTCTACAACTTGCTTTTTTAAAACTGAGTTCCCTGGCCCCTACCAGCCCTTGTTTTGATATAAAATAACTTTTTCTTAAATTAATCATTATATATCCCATATCTTCCAGCTAAGCAAAGATGCATGGCGTAATTATTATTGTTTTGACATCTTTTAAATTAAACCATGTTTTTTACAGATTAATTGAATCTTGGGGATCATTAATTAAGTGTAACCTTTGACAGATAATTAAGATTATTAATATATATTTAAAGTTTCTGAAATGGATATCATATTCATAATCAAGAAATTAGCAGTCGTAGTCAAGAAACCCTAATGCAACAATTAATAATGAATTAATGTGAGTGTACCTGAAATGGGTAACAAAATGATGTAGGAAAATGGAGGTCTCCAGCCTGGCTAAGTCCAGCCCTGGACACAGTCTCTGCCCACCTCCAAATGGGGTGAAATTGCCATTCCCCATTTCCTTATCCTATATATATATACACACACATATATTTATATCATAAACCGTGAGCACGTATTAACATGTTTACGGTTAATGTAACAATATTATACGTAGTCTTACTTGCCATCTCCATGGATTGAAGTGATGGGGCAAGTCATAGAGTTTGTCATCCAAATGCACAGATCTGAAATATGCAAACACACACCATCCCTTTGGGATGAAATGCCCTTTTATTTCCACATCTCTCATTGCTTTTCTCATCACTCCTGTGATTATGTTTCCCATCCTCAGTGTTTCTGTAATCACCTGTTTAATACAATGACTTTTAGTAGTGCTTAATTATATTATTATTATATACAGATTGCGTGATTTAAGCGGTGTATGGTAATACTACTAATTTGTCAATGAAAAACATATGCACGTGTGGCATAAAAAGATGTGAGATTAATTCACATTGTAATAATGAGAGAAATTAATTAGTAGAGCTCACTGTTTGTGTAAAGGGCAAAGATGACACGTAGTCATTCCATGAAAATGACTCTTTCAGCTTCTCCTTCAGCCTCTTCAGTTTAATGTTCTCCTCCTGCAAATATATACATACATATAACATGTATACATATCTATATATAGAGAGAGAGGGGTAGAGAGAGATACAGTTAATTGTGTGAGGGCAGCTGGAGAATCAGAAAGGTATTTGATAGCAAGAGTGACAAGAACAGGGACAGAATCCTCTCCAGGAATCATTAAATCAATCATATTTTCTGCAATTAATTCATCTGTCAACTGTTCATTGCTATCATTCAACAATGCATCTACTACATCTTTCCCCATTCCTCCTCCATTATTGCAACTCCTTTTTCCTTGTATTATTCCATCAATTATCTTAACCATTTTCCTCTTTGCCTGAAAAAAAAATTCAAAAAAATAAATAAAAAAAACCCTCCTTTAGCTAATTATATATAGTTCAAATATAATTTAATAAAAAAAATTGATTAATTACCTGTAATGATCGGTAAAGCTGAGTGCCAGGAAGATTCAATGGCACAGACATAAGGCCAGCAATAAATTCTTGAAAATATTTTTTAAGCAGCTGCATTTCATCGCCAGGGTCCAAACTGATCAAAGCTTTGACTAGCACTTGAAATGCAATCTGAAGAAAAATATTATGGAATTAATTAGTAATTAATTACAGAAGTCGCAGACATAATTATCACCCCGGTAGCAATCTTTTGGGACAACAACATAATTCATGCAAAAGTAAAACTCATGTTAAAAAAAAAACACCAATGATTAGCTTGGTTTCGGATTATTTCATATATTTTGTATGATATAATTAGGTGGTAATAATCTTGAAAAATCTGCGAGTGTGAACTGTGAAGTAATCATGCAAACACCAAATAAAAATTTCAGACCCCCACAATAAAAGGAAAAAAAAGAAAAGAAAACCATCCCACCCCTCAAAACACTTCACTTGCACACGTGCATATGTGTATGATTATCACACGATCTTGTAGTTGTATGGTTTGTGTGTGGTTCTTGAAAGCTAGGCTTACATTTTTGGCTTCATCTTGAATGTAGATGGGAGAATCTTCAGTCCATCTAGCCATTGATTCAATCACATATCTCTCCATTTCTGCAGTGATCTGGGACTTCAAGGTTGGAGATTTGAAGAAACTGCCGATGAGCCCATGAATTCTCCTCTGCAAGCTTCCATTAATCACCAAGATGGAGGATTTCCCCATCAACTCCATGAGGGATTTTGGATAAGATGGGATGAAGGTTCTTGCATTACTTTGGAGAATGATTTTGCTCACTTCTGCATCACTGGATACTATCGTCGGACTCCCAAATAAATGGGATTTGAAAACCTTCCCATACCTACAAAAATCAAAACAATTTTCATCAAAGCTAATGAGGCGCGCGCATCAACAAAAAGGTAGAGCAACTGAAACTGATAGAGTATTTGTATGTATATGCGACTCACGTGAGGCGGCGTTTGTTGACAAAGCTCTCCGGTGTGTCGGAATAAGCAGACGAAATGAAATGAAGAGTTTCTCCGACCAAAGGCCATATTCCAAGGCTGCCCGGAGGGATTTTTGATGATTTTTTGCTACTGAAAGTCCCACGATTCCTGATTTTCCATTGCACAAACAAGCAAAGCATTGTTGCAGTCACCACCAAAACCCACACAACCTCCATATTCTCCACTATTTTTTCTGCTCGGCTGCTTTTTTTTTTGAAAAAAAAAATTGAAACTACGACGGAAGAGAGAGAGAGAGAGAATGGGACATAAAATATATAAGTTGAAGAATTTTGAGGCATATAAATGTGAGTACATATTGCCTCGAGAAGGTGTGATTTTGTATAAAGAGATGTAGAGTGTAGGGTTGAGTAGATGACAATCTTTTTAACAATGAAATAATACTTCCTCCATCCTCATGAGTAGTCTCATTTCTTATTTTTGTTTGTTTTATAAAATAGTTCTATTTTCCTAAAATGACAAACTTTTTCACACTCACTAATAAAATATTAATTTCACTACACTCACAACCCTTAATTCTCGTACCGAAAAGAAATGAGACTACACTAATGGAACAGAGGGAATATGTAATTTTATATAAATATATTATCAATGATTTTTGTATCTTGTTTGTATATTTTCCTCTCATATATTATTATGGGATTTGTAATAATCTCTATATTATAGATAATGATACTCCATCATCACCACATTCATGGTGATTCAATTATATTTCTCTACATTTATGCTAATTATACACAATTTGGACATGATCTATGTTTCTCATTTCGAGAGAAGTGGTGAAAATGTCTTACCTTGTGGTTGTGGATTAGATTATTTGTTTCACAATAGTGTTTTATTTGATGTTCATTTGTCTTGAATATATATTAATTTTAATAATTGTTTTTATGAAAACAAAAATCAAGTATAATACAATATACTGTAATTGATTTTTAAGAACAAAAATCAATATATATATATATATATATTAAAGTAAGACCGGAGGCAAAAGTAAGTTTGAGTTGCATTAATTGCTCATTAATTAACTGGTTAGTTCTTAAATTAATAAGTGAAACATTCTATAATTATAAACACTAATTATATACTTCTTTGTTTACATTAACATTTATAATTTAATCTATAATTGATATATGACAAGTTTATATATTAGTGAATATTCAATTAAAGATAGATCATATCCCAATAAATATGAATTAGTAAATTATATTTATTAATTACAAAAAATAGTTGTGTACAAATAGTTTTTGTACAAATTATTTACTTTTCTCTTTCAATAAAATATTTTTACTTTATTATTTTAGAATAAATTATATTTCAATACATACTTATAATTATGTTTGTGTAAATGATATTTATTTTATTACAAGTCTATAATTATTTCTTGAATGGGTATCAATTCAAAATTAAATTATGGTATTTATAGAAAAAAACTGAATTATGATTGAGTTTAGAATAAATGTTAATTATTTATTTAACAAAATTCTATTTTAAGTAATCTAATATATTTTGTACGGTTATGTATTAATGTATCAAAATATTTTTTTCTCTTTGATTATTTTCAATTAAATTGTATCAAATCTCAATAAAAATCAATTACGTTATATTTATTAAGTAAGGAAATAATAGTCATGTAGAAATTTTTTTAAAATATTGAATCGTTTATTAAAAAAATTGCTTTGTGATGATTCTAAATTACGTCAATTTATCGTAGTCAAGTAATGAATAACTACCATCAAATTTTTTATTTTAAAATTTAAACAATAGATAAATATTATTAAAGTATGTTATTAAAAATCAAAATATCATTCAAGTGGTCACAAACAATTTGATAAATTATAAAATAATACTGTAAAAAAAAAAAAAGCAAAGCATGTAGATAAAAGATTTTGTATACCTTGAAATAAAAGTGCATGTTTCTATTTTATTTTGAAAATTTCGAAAATTGGATCCGATTTCATATTATTCCTTTTGATATGAAAATTTTCAAATAAATACAAGGAAATAAGGCAGCTAATATGTGGTGTTATTTTTATTTCTTTAAATTTCAAAAATTAATATTTTATGAAATCAAGTATATTTTATATTATTATTATACATTATATTTAAATAAATATTGTTAGGATTTTTGTTAGAGAAATCATTCCTTACTTTTTGTGTTTTGGTGGGTCAAAAATTATAAATTATCTTAGTCGGTTTTCAAAGTCTAGAATTCTAATCTGTAATTCTTGTATAGGATTGAATTGAGTTGTAATAGAACTTAGGCTGAAGACTGAGCAAAGAAGAATGCTCGAGAGCTGACTACTTACACGCCTGAAACTTGGTTTTCACCAAGTACAGCCTTAACCTGAAACTGAGATGGAGCACTCAGAGGTCTACCATACTGACAAGAAGAAGTTAGCATGAGGGTTTCCCCGTACTGACTAAGGAGAAGTCAGTATGAGGGTTTTCCATACTGATCCGGTATGAGGGCGTTTTCCATACTGTCTGTGAACAGTCAGCAGGAGGGTTTACCATACTGACCTAGGGAAGTTAGTAAGAGGGCTAAGCTGTACTGACTTTTGAAAGTCAGTACGAGAGCCTCTACCTTTAAAGATGGAGCTATTAGAA
Organism: Plectranthus barbatus; assembly: GCA_026898455.1. NCBI lineage: Eukaryota > Viridiplantae > Streptophyta > Magnoliopsida > Lamiales > Lamiaceae > Plectranthus > Plectranthus barbatus. The sequence goes on along the minus strand of JAPKLW010000160.1, from coordinate 269,124 downwards.
AGATATCGAAGCTAAGTCGGAATTAGGCATTTAAATATGCTCGAGTGTAAGTCAGTACGAGATTATCCAAACCTGGGTTCCTCAAATTGAGAACTTAGTCTGACATAAAATTAGTGTATGGTACACTGACGCAGCAGAGCAGAGCAGGTTGAAGACCTAATGCATGGGCTACGATTGGACAATATCTTTCATGAGTCTAACGTGTGGATTTATGTGTCTAACGGGTAGAAATTCAAAATGCCTTGAGGAAATCCTCTATAAAAGGGTCTGCACCTCAACCTTCAACGGTTAATGATCAACGCATAAACAGACAAGGTTGAGAGAACTTTGAGCTAAGAATCCTAAAGTCTTCACACGACAAAGAGGATCTCTCTGAAAACTCCCTGAGTTTATGTGTTTCCTTACACGAGACTTGAGTCTCCGACTCAAGTTATATCGTGCTAACTTCTCCTAGCACTAGGCTGAAGCTGTAAAGCTGGATCTCTTCTTTGGTGAATATATCTTTTTGAGGTATATTCATAGCAGTCAGTTTCCTAGTCCGGGATTCTGATTCTCACGGGCGTATGCCAACCACCTGAGTTATGGGAAGAACAAGTAAACATCCAACCACCAGGAAGGAGGCTGCGGGGTGCGTCCCCACTTCAACCTGAAGACTGAGTGTGCAAGAAGTTCCTAGGCGAGTGCCACAGCTGACCAGAGGACGGAGGTGCTGACGGACTGTGTATAGATTGTAAGAAGGCTTGTATTTACTTAGTGAATTATCCAGACCTTGGGTCTGAAGAATGGATGTAGGATATTGAGATTCGAACCACTATAAATCTTGTGTGTTGTTTACTGCTTACTTTCATACTTGCTCTATTTTTCTGTTTCACAAACTGACTTTTGAAACCTTCAACACTTGTCCAAGTATTGAAGTGTATATGCTGTGAAACTGACTTAATTGAAACAGAGACCTAAGCTTAAGTCTTCTTCACACAAAACTGACTATACTATGTTTATGCGAACTAGTGCAACTGTCATTTAATACTTTCGCTGCATAGACAAACCTTCCACTGCATAGTTTAGCACTCTGATTTCGGGACCAACAAATATAAATTATCGTGCATTATTCTTTTTTCTAGAAAAGTGAGCATATAGATAAGGTTTTTCATTATTTATATTTAATTAATAAAAAAGAATTTGTTAGTTATATAGAATAATATAACTAAACAAGCAAATCAAAATATTAATACTAAGTTTTTTACCTAATTTTCAATTAAATATATAAGTATAACTTGAAATATTGATGAGATTATTATGGCCAAAATAATTAAATTCTAGATCATCGGTCATATAACATTATGAATATGAATACCATATACTATCACTTATCAAAAAATTATAAAATAAGATTTCACAATTTAATAAAAATAAATGAAATGGGTGTCAATATAATATCACTTATTCAAGGGGGAGGCAACATAGGGTTAGGGGGCAGCGCCCCACGAGCTAAAATCTTTTTTAGTTATATTTTTTTAAAAAAATTATAAGGCACGATCCACGAGATGTAGTCGAACCTCTACGATTCTTTAAATCTGCATTCATCCCTTTTTATATATGCTATATAAATAATGGATCATTTTATATTGTATTTGAGATTACTTTATAGAAATTAATAGCTAATACATTTTTAAAATTAATATTATTTTTGTTTAAATAAAATATCAGACGAATATTATTTTCATACAAATAATTAACATTCTCACGCATCGTGTAGAAAGCAATACTAATTTTATAAGAACATAAATTATGGTTATCGATTAATTAATTCTAAAAATCAAAATTTAGATAAAAACTCAAAATTAATTATTAAAAAATATTATTTACCCTAATTTGGTGGTGTGAACTCTAGGGTTGAAATTATAAAATAAATTTAAATTGTAATATCAAACTAAACTTATAAAAAATATTAAATAAAATTAATAATTTTAATAGTGGAACTCAGGATCTCACGTTACTTCACTATAACTAAAAAAATCATAGATTTAAAATATTTTAAAGGCATTTGAGTATGTGATTTTAAATTAGTGCATTATATCTTAAAAAGAAAAAAAAAATGTACATCTCATTCTATCCAACTTAAATAATATATGTATATAAGCATATTAAATATACCCTAACCTTAAATATTGATATTTGTTATGTTATCTTTTTTTTTTAAATAATGTACATTAATTTTAAACTCACACACTCAAATGTTCCCTTGGAGCTCGAACCTGTGACCTCTTAGTCACAGACAATGTGTTTTAATCACTACACCCCGAGTGAATGGGCATATTTGTTATGTTATTAATTACTCCCTTCGTCCCATACTATTAAATTGTTCACTTTTCCTTTTTCGTTGTTTCCATTTATTTGTCCACTTACCTAAAATAGAAAGTTAATAAATACTTATTAATAAAATAATAATTTTCTCTATATATACTTGTATTGATTATTGTGTCCGGTCAAAGTAGATTATTTGACCGGGACGGAGGACTATTAAATAAAAAGCACATTCTAATGCTAATAAACAAAACGATTGAAACTACAAATCTTAAGCTTTAAAACCATATATCTTCATTCTTTAATTTCTTTATTTCTGCATTAATTAATATTATTATGTGTGCTTTCAAATGTAAGTCATGATTCGAGTCACCTAGCAATATCTAATCGAATTAAAGTTGAATTTCTCGAATAACTTCCATAAATCCATAAGGACATTTAACGAATAACCACTCATTTGTATATTATCGTTTATCATATCATATGCATGCATATAAAAAAAAACATGCAAACAAATTAATATTAAATTATATTTTATTGTACATTTCATATATCTAATATCATAAATCGACATATAGCGATAATATGGAATGATGAAAGTTTTTATTTAACACGTAGAAAAGAAGAATTGATTGTTAAAAAAGAAAGAATGCCCCTATAGAAATGATTGAATGGTGGGTACAATATGAGTGGGATTTTTATGTGAGAGGCGTCCCCTCTTCCACCTCGTGCATTCATGTGACCCCCCCTCTCTTTCTATTTTCTTCATTTTTCACTCATATATTACTTTATCATGATCAAGAGTATACATATATTTATACAGATGCTTGAAGAATATACTTTTCCAATAATCGTATCTTTTTATATTTTATTTTTAATTAGCATTAATCTATAAAGAGATGGGTCGATAGATAAAAAAAAATCTCATAAAATCAAGATTTAATCATAAGGAGCCCCTAAAATTAATGAAACCAATATATGCATTTTTATAATATTTTAATGTGTTGGGTTTATTTTACTCATGTCATCGAAAAGGACGAGAGAAAATATATTTTATTTCAACTTTTCTTTGGTTGGTCAAATTTTATTACTCCTCTCATGTGGCTTGAACGGCTACCTCTCTTTAATCATAAGATTTATGTTAATTCATTATTTTCGTTTACATTTGTAGCAAAAAAAAGCAAGTCATGATTGAATAATATTATATGCTTGGGTGTGCACGGGTACACATTTCATATATGCATGTGAACTTTGAATTTAAAACAATATTAGAAATGATTTTTTTATTCTTTTCCATATCAAAAAGAAAGGTCAAGAAAAATCCAAGAATATTTGTATCGTGTCATATAAATGAGGAGAATATCAAAGAAATGGAGAATTCAAACTCTCATACATGCATCTAAAAATGAGACACTTTTTCTATGAGTTTCAAATGGATGGTTTGACTGTTGGCAAATAATAATAATAATATATGCTGAAAAATGATGATCCCCACATTTGCTTTGGTTGTAATAAATTATTGTATAGTAGTCTCCATACTTGAACCTTCCTTTTTTCCATTCCATAATGTTTTAATACTCAAATATTAGTTCAAAATTTGGCACTTTAGCATAAACCCCATCATTCTATCTAACCCACCCTTGAATATGCTTCTTTCATTTCCCTAATTATTGGCCCATCTTCTTAGTTTAAAGTATCTTGTGACAATAAGAATTTCAATTACATCTTTTGGAGGATTTCTTTTATTATATATGAATTCTACTTATTTATGTGATAGGATATAAAAAGTTAATGTCACTAATTTAGTGTGATGATATCATCAAGATGGTGAATTAGGTTTTTCTTATTTTTTATTTGAATTATGTATATAATATATTAAATTGAGATCTTATCTTAATTAGGGCTTAATCATTCCAATTAGGGTTTATTGCATCTCAAATAGGGTTTGTTCATCCTAATTAAAATCTGTTTCATCATAAGTTAATAAACTATCTTAGTTGTATCAAATTGGGTACTAACTTTTATTTATTTCAAAATAGGTATCAAACTAATAATTTATATTATTAATGGTTTGAAATCAAAATCTCCTATTCATTCAATCATATATTATGTCTAATTATTAATTAAAATATTAAAATTTAAATTTGCATTTACAAACCTTATATCTCTCTCACGCACACTCTTCGATAAAATTGAAGATTTTAATTTGTTGATTTTTTTTTTCAATTTTTGTAGTCATAAAACATAATTAATACGGGAAATTAGAGTTTCAATACTTTTTTATATAATTCTTATGTTAACGAATGAATGAATTTTCAAGAACAAGAATTAGTGATTAGTGAACTCTTCAATGAAGAATAATTTATTTTAAATGATATCAATTATGTTTTAAGGGATTGGTGGTTGCACATGTAATATATAATAGGGTTTAAATAATTGATTTTACATTTTAATATTTAATTAAAAATTAGTACCATACATGTGGTAATTTATGTGTACTATCATCAGTGGCGGATCCAGAAAATTTTTCCGAGGGGGGCTAGAATTTTTTTTTCGCCTTCACCTTAACTTCAATCATTTTATATCATTTTTTTCCTTATTTTCATCCATTTTTTCTTCTATACGAGGGGGGCTATACCATAAAAAATCGGATCATGACACTACAAAAACGAAAAAAAATTCGGGCTAGGGGGGCTGGAGCCCCCCCTAGCCCCTACATGGATCCGCCACTGACTATCATTATCATGTACGATCAAATAAATAAGAAGATTTGAAGATTTGTATGTGCAAAAACTTGCAATGGTTTAGTCGAGTTTTATCCATACCCAAATGAATTTACCCATCTCAAATAAGGTTTATTAGGGTATATTAGATGGATTTGATTTAGGTTAATAGATAAAACTCGCGTAAACGATTTAGGCATGTCTAACCTAAGACCTTCCCTTTAAAAATAAAATATATTATTCAATTGTAAGCATTTTATTCTAATTTAAGATGGGGTTTTAGAGATTTTAAGTTATTTAAGTCGTGCCGAGGCTTTATCTCCAATTATTTTTCGTACTTTCCGATCTTCGATTCGTGTGGATATTGATGGGGCCAACATAGATTTTGCCTCGCGGCTCAAGAAATATTATGTAAAAATCAAGAAAATATTATGCGATCTTCCCAAATACAATTGCTCAATCCAAAGTGCATTCACATTAAAATTCAAAAAATAAATAATGTCACACGTTAAAGTAAAACAGTGTTTCTTCCCAAAGATATGCAGAAATATTGAAGTTCAACAGATATCACCTGTGAGCTTCTGGTAACTTAAACTGGTGTTCTTTGATTGAGGAATTTGTCAGATTGTAGGAAGGGATTTAGCTCGGATGAACTGTTTAAGAATGGCTTTCTCCTCGTCGATGCGCTTTTTCTCTTCAGCATCTCTGGGCTTCACCTTCCTCTTCTCCTCTAACATCCATTTGAACAGTTCACGCTGTTGATCCTCTGGAATTGGTGGTCGTTGAACGGGCACTGGCACTGGCACTGGCACTACAGTTGGTGGAGTCACTGAATTTTCGACGATTGCAGCAGCAGGTGCTGGGGTAGTAGATGATGATGTAGGAGTAGGACTCTCATCAGTTTTCTCCTCTTGGTATGGTCCCACTTTTAATACAGTTCTAGCGAAAGCATACGCTGCACAGTGTTTCTTGATCGGTCAGAATCATCACAGTATACATGTAACATTGCAAAATACACTGCAGAGCCAGAGATATCTAGAGTTCAGGTAGTAAACAACAAGGAAATAGATAGGTTGTGTGAATGTGCAGAGATGCAGAATTATTCAGTTCTCATTCTATGCAATGCTAATCTGAAGACATCCTGCAAAAGCCAACATGCCAAAAACTGGAGAGAACTTGCGAAACATATTTATGAAAAGAAGCAAATCTAATTATGAAAAAGACAGGGGGGGGGGGGGCCCCCGATGAGTCCAACAAACTTATGAGCCTAAATGTTACATCATATGACTTTCAAGTAGAGAGCGCACAATAATTCAACTTCCTACATTTTGTCTTCTCATCATTGACTGATATTCACTAGAGAACTTTAAAATTTTATGATCTTAAAGAAGAGAGTGGGGCAAATAAAGCATTATCCACAAATTAACTCCGTAGTATGCCCAAAAAAAAAAAATAACAGATGATGTGACTTTGCATTGACAGAGTAACAATTATAACAGAAACTAGTAACTGAACCAAGCCAGTAGATAGGACTAGCATGAAGTCCAAATGAGCATGGAGCAAGGAAGAAATCTGAAACATACAATAACATCAAACCAGCAAGGTAACTGATCTTTAACACTCAAGCATGGATTCATGGAGCTCTAAACATTTATACATCAAGGAAAAGGAATCATGCAATAGAATAGATCCAAATCAGGGTAATATAGCACTATAATTGTTATGAAAAACAAGTGAGATTGCCATCCAGCACAACTCAACAAATCATCAGTCTTGACAAATGTAACATACAGAGAAAAAGACTACAGTACAACAGTCAAATTAAAAGATATTTAAAAAGTTCAAGCAGTATGCAAATCCTTTCCTCGTATAATCTTAATGCATAAGCACTATCAAAGAGATCTATATCAGAGAAAAAGAGTACAAGATGCTCTAAAGAGTAATATAGCACATAGAATAGAGATAAATATCCGAGCACGAGCATAAACAAGTTGAAATGAAATAAAAGTCCTTCAAAGATATTTTTATCATTTATGTCCAAGCTACTATGCCGAAATAGTACAGTTAGTACCATAGGATTTCACATCTAGAAAAATTAGCAATTTTTAACATGGAAGATAAGTGTCGATCTTTATAAGTATCAGAATATTACTTATGCTGCTACAGCAGTCTATTGATATTACATGAAATGAAAGATAATCTCCAATCAGAGAGCTGAGATTTTTCTACTGATAAAGAGTGAATTGTAGCTAAAAAGGGAATTCAAAACTTGAATAAAGACAGTTTCATCATCAGGATCTATAATAACAAGTAATCATTACCCAACTCGGAAATATAATCAAAAGTTCTCCTCAGCTACGCCTTAAACATCTAGCTAATAAGTTTCTAGTTTCACCCAAAGAAGATAAATTTGCAAACAAATAAACCATTTGTTAGAAAATTCCAGGTCATTCTGTGCACAAGTGCTGATTATTATCCATTGCATTCCTCATAATTTTCATATATCAAAATAATAACCAAAAAAACAGCAAAAATGTTATCGATCAAAACCCATAATTGGTGTTTGTGGTGCCCTGATTTAACTATATAAACATCAAAGCAGACTCAATAACAGTCATGGCTTACGGATATGATGATGAACAAAAAAATTCGGTTATGCGATCTCTCAACAAAAATATCACTCAGAACTACAACAGTACAACCTTCAGCAATCCCAAACCTCGTGGTAACCAATTCCGGCATAAGTACACCCACCAAAACAAGCATATCAATCAGAAAGCAATAATAAAAAATACGAGATCACGCCCCCATTCAAACGAATATACGTCACACACACGATCAAAAAAGAGAGACCGGAATTTAAAAATAAATAAATAAACCGTAAACCTCCAACTGATAAACTAGCAACCAACGCAAGCGTCTTGTAGAACTTAAAGCGCTGAACGAACGGCTCCTTAACTGGCGGAGAGGGTGGCAAGGGCGGGGGAGGAGGAGGAGGAGCTGTAGCTCCTGTTGACAACGACGGCGCCGTTGTAGATGCTTTCAGCTTCGCTGCCAAACAAAAAAAAATCGAAAATCAATCAGAATAGAACAACTCAGCGCCGATTAACAATGTCAACCATTAGATCAAATAAAGAGAAAATCAATGGATGGTGAAGATAGACATTTTTTAGGCTTGTTAGCGAAAAGCTTTGGGCCTTCATCGCTCATTGTTGTCTTCGTCTCGTCGAGATTCCCTTTCTGGTGAATTCTGTCTTGCTGCGCAATTTATTCCTTTCTCTCTTGGCTCGTGGGTTTTGGGGCGGGTTTTCATCAGGAGAGGTGACGGCGTCGTTTTCAGCGCTCCAACGGGAATGGTCATCTCATCCATCATATCATATTCATACCACCAAAATGAAAATAATTCCCTATTTTTATATTTATTTCGGAGAAAAAAGGATCACGTATATATTTCCAGTAAGTGTGTCCCATTTTTTTCTATTTATTATCGAATAAATAGAAACGCACTACTAGTAAATTTTAATAGTATTACTTGGGACACCCGATTTGGTAAATGTAACAATTCGGACGGGATGAAGAGAGCATTATTTTTTACAAAAATTAACTATTGTCAGGAATGATGGAATAAAAATATAGATGTCCTCTTTGTATTACGATAGTATGACACATTAAAATAATTTTAATATTTTAATAGACTTAGTGTTTTCCTAAAAATAAAAAAAATAGGAATGTTATCAATTCGGGACCCAAAGATAGTTTAATTATCAATTTAGGACTCGAAAGATTAATTCTCAACTCAGGACCCGAAAGATCTCAAAAATTCTCAATTCAGGACCCGAAAGATCATATAATTCTCACTTCCCGATTGAAAAATTATCTTTCGAATTCTGAATCGATAATTAAACTATCTTTTGGGTCCTGATTCGATAATTCTAAAAAAAAAAATTATTAATATTTTATTTAATAATTTCGTGCAGCGCACATGTGAAATACTAGTTATAGTTAATAAAGATCTCAATAAAGCTTGAAACCGATGGGCTAAAATGCGGGTTAGGGTAAAAAAATTCAACCTGAAATTATTTTTAACCGAACGTGTTGAACCCGACGGGTTGGTGTACCGAACGGGCCGAGCCCGGTGGGTTGCGGGTCAACCAGTAGGTCCAA
>JAPKLW010000160.1:212565-226162 GCA_026898455.1 Plectranthus barbatus | reverse complement strand
AAACAGGAAATTTGACCTTATGTTGTTTACCAAGAATACATGAGTCATAGAAAGGCATGCTAGACACGATGTCATTACCAAATGCACCATCTTTCTTAAGCAATTCAAGACCTTTATTACTCATGTAACCTAATCTCTTATGCCATAATGCAGTCTTATCCTCATACACAACATTAACAGAGCTATTAGCAGAAATACATTCAGCTTGGCAGATATACAAGTTGTTCTTCCTCAAAGCTTTGAAGACAACTAGAGAACCCTTGAGAATTTTCATAACTCCCTTCCCCCATCTACCCTGTAGCCCTTCCTCTTCTAATGCAGCACAAGAAAGCAAATTACAACAAAGATTAGGAACATATCTCACATTTCTTAAGGTAAACATAGAACCAGAGTCAAATTTGAGACATATGTCTCCAACACCAACCACCTTACATTTATTGTCATCAGCAAGTGAGACATAACCATTATCAATTTCATTAATGGACATGAAAAGATTCTTATAAGGAGAAATGTGGAAGGTGCATCCAGAGTCAATTAACCATTGAGTTTCATTCACAGATTCAGAAACCCAATTAACAGAAGAATAGTAATTCATAGAAGAGACCATAAAGACATCACCTATAGCATCGTCACCACAAGCAACATTAGCATATTCATCATTCTTGTTCTTACGAGGCTTAGGGCATTGCTTCATAAAATGACCAACTTCATTACAATTAAAGCAACGTCTACCCTTAGGTTTAGACTTAGACCTACCCTTACTAGGATGCTTCTTCTTTCCCTCATGGTCATCAGATTTACCATTCTTTTGGTATCTAGATTTTGATCTTCCCCTCACATGCATGATCTCACCGGAACCCTTGTTCCTACCCCCCCGCATGCTTCAAGTCTAATTCCTTGCTTTTCAAGCCATTAACTACAGTTTCTAGGGTCACAGAGTCCTTACCATATTTGATAGCAGATTTCAAATCACTGTAATCATCAGGAATAACATTAAGCAAAATATAAGGAGAGTAATTATCAATGCTTGTGTCAACAGTACGTTTTATATCTTTGACCAATTTTGTGAAAATATCAAGGTTCTCATTAATGTCCTTAGTCATATCAAGTTTGAACCTAAAGAAATTTTCAAATAGATATATCTTACTTGGGAGGGAAGTCACAGCACACAGTTCTTCTAATTTTGCCCATAATTCTTTAGCACACTCTATGTGCTCAACTTGTCTAAGAACAGAATCAGACAAATTTAGAAAATGAAAGAACATGCAAGCTCATTCATTTCAGTTCTTTGTAGTTCAGTGTCAGTTTCTAAGTATTCCTTTGTCACCGCTTTAAACACTCTTTGCTGAATTAAAACACATTTGATTTTCTTTTTCCAAATATTATAATTCGTTTTACCATTAAATGGCATCATCACATACGAATTAGAGCTGGAACTAGAGGCCATGATGCACTCAAGAAGAAAAACCAAATATTCAGCAGTTAAAGCAAACAACAGGCAACCACAAACTCAGAATCACACAAGAGAACAAACGAGCAATAACAGGTAAATACCAGGCACACACAACTCAGTTAAAGGGACCTGTTAACCAATTTTCAGCAATTAATCATAAAAGAAAATTTACGAAAAAATAACAGACTGGAAACAAGAAATATGCAACTCAAGTGGAATAGCACAACGGAGGTAAAGTGCGATAACCATAAACAATTAGCACGAAATCCTAGCATGCAATTTCTACCAGCAGACAATCCCAATCCTACGGCGCCAGTCGGCTGATCTAGGAATTTGAAATAACTGAGAGGTTTCAACCAATTTACTAGAGCGGAAGCCCTAGGTGAGGGCTTTCCGACCTACCTCACGCGTCCCTGGGGACGCCGACGACGAGGTGTTGCTACCACGACAGGAATGCCCCAGCGAAACTTCCCACTCTCACCCCTGTGGCTCTGATACCACTATTGGGGATCGGAGAGAGGGCCGCCGGGGATTCATTCGCCCTAAGTCGTGGCACGAACCCGTGGGGGCTGCAGCTTCACTTCTCCAAACTCAGCGCAACAGCTTAATCTTGTCTCCAATATAACAGCTGTTGTCCAAACTTCTACACCTCTCTACAACCTGCAAAATGGACAAGAGAGAACAGTGAGAAGATGATGAATAAGGAGAAGAGTGACTTACCTGTAGCAGCAGGGCTGCGATGAAGGAGCAGCTGCGACGCAGACGCAACAACTCCGAGCTGCAGGTCGCCGGAGATGGCAGCGCCGGCTGGACGCCGGCGAGGGTGCGGCGCTGAACTGGGCAGCGAGACGGAGGAGAAGAAGATGGCTCGGCTCAGATCTCCCTTGTTTAATCTCCGATCAAGCCCGCCCGTCAACTCCTCGGCCAAAGGCGTAGATGAGAAACCCCTCTCTCTCTGCTCGGTCTCTACCCTTCTCTACGGTGGCGCAACGGTGGTGGATGAGTGAAGGTGGAAGAGAGGTTCAACGGCTCTCTCTAGTGGCTGCGTTCTCTTCCTAGCGTTCCAATTCAAAATTGGGGGAAAAAGAGACAAGTAGGGTAAAGACCAAACCGGGTCGGATCCGGGTCGGGCATAACAAGCCCATCTATAATAGTTGATGGGCCAACAAATTCTACAGGATGTTTATGGATTGTGTTGCTTTGATGGATTTAATTTGTGTGTTGTTTTTTGGTTGTTTATCTTGTGTTTGTTTTTGATGGATTGTGTTTATAGATAGATATTTACAAATTATTTATTTTGTTGTAGTTCAATTATTATAATTTGTTAAAGTTTAATAATATTCTCTGCTGCAGGTTATATATAGGATTGTGTAAGTGTTTATTAGAAAATGCAGGTTTAAAAAAAAAAAAAAATCGGGTCGACTCTTCACCTGATCCACCCGACTTGAAACTCGAGGGATCAGGTCAAGTCGGGTTAAAACATAACTCGAGCGGGTTTCGGGTAGATTGGGTTTAGGGTCGGGTTTGACCTGACCCGACCTTTCCGACCTGACCTATTTGCACACACCCCTGCATCCGTGCAATGCACAAGTAAAATTCTAATTCATTATATGAGAAATAGTGGTGGTTTAATTTAATTTTAAATTAGATTAACCCTCATTAAAAAGAAGTAGAATTAGAATTCAGTTTAATCAGTTTTGTATAAACGGCGTTCGTTCGGCGAGTTATCAAAGACGAGAGCAAAACCCCAAACCTCAATCCTCACCACTGACTGCAGCAAACCCCACTCTGAGGCAGGAGAAAAATAAAATCGCCGGCGAGATCTCCGATGGCGGTGGCGCTACCCATATATTCGCTTTCATTAGCAGTCAGAGCTTCCTCAGTCGACACCGAAAAGCGGCTTCCCTATTACCCTCACCGCACCTATCCTAAGAAATCAGAAGCTCTGACCACGGCATCTCCATCTACTTCGACCACCACACTTGATAAGAAACCAGCCAAAATATCCATTTCAGATCTCCTGAAACGCGACATCTCAAAAAATGCTCGAGGTATTGTTTTAATCAAAGTGATGTGTCCACGTTTAAGTTCCTTAGTTATTGAGGGATTGTTGTTGATTTTGTTTTTGTTTTTTGCTATTTTTATTGTGGTATTTGATATGGAATCTCGAGGTATTCAAGTTTAAGACATCGTGCTTGTACATTGATTTTGTAATTTATAGGTGTTAATGTTGGTCTTCATGTTCAGTTTATTTTTAACTGGATTGTTGTGTCTTATCACATGCACATAGGTTGAACTTGCTGTCTAGCATACATGTTAGGGAATAGATGGATTTCTATCTCGTGCAGTAGATGTGGGATTCTTTAAGTAAATGATATTACCATTTTTTTCAATTGATACAGATGAATTTGGTGGATCATATCTGGGGTACGAGACATGGATGCCCACATCTCCGAGAGTGGACAATCCTCGTTCTGTTTTTAATCCGGCATCTCTGGCTTACTTAGGTGACTGTATTTATGAGGTGAGCATTAGATCTTGTCTATGTTCTACAATATAGAATTAACTTTGCATCAGTTTTTGGATATCCAAATCTATAGAGAGTTTCTGTTTAGAGTTAAGATAATATGCTCGAGTATACTGACAGCAGGCTTTGAAGATGCCCACAAATTAATTCTGGATGGAGATACCCTTTTTTTTTTTTACAGGGTTGAGGTTGACTTACTACATCATTTTGCTTTTGTATTCAAGTTATGGAGTATAAGTGAAAGGCAAAGTTGGTTATTCTTTGTAAAGAGAGCTGATAACCAGCTTTAGATTTTTTGGTTTTTGACTATATGAGTATATTGAATTTTGTACAAATATCATCTGGGTTCAAGTTTTAGGTCACTCGATCAAAATACAATTTGAGACGTATTTTTTGCCGATGGAGCTTTGTCTTTCACAACTTTAATTTTGAAGGCGAACATTTCCAGATTATATAACTATCCAAGATCTATGTTGATTGATGGATTAGGAGCACTGATTTTATATCCATTATAAAAAAAATCATCAAACTTATTTGAAAACTTCCAACAGATGATGGTTTTTTTTTCCTTGAACTTTCACGTTGACCTTATTATTTCTGTATGATTTTGGCAGTCATACCGGTGTTAATTTGAAATTATTCCATAAAATTTATTCACGTTCAAATTTCCGATTCACATGCAACTTTATTTAATTTTATCTTTTGATTATTTGCCCGAATATCTGAAATGATGCTTTAACATTAGATCACATGTACAATCCTTAATAACCTTTATTTATTTTATACGATATTTAAGCGATGCATTAACATTGATACTTTGATTATGTTGCTTTATCGGTTGGGCACAGCTATATGCACGTAGACACTTTTTGTTTCCTCCACTAAATATTGAAGAATGCAATGACCGAGTGAAGGCTGTTGTACGTTGTGAAGCCCAGGTATTTCTAGTCATTGCTATATTATACCTTTACTTATATTTGCTGTGATTATATGCTTATAGATTTTAGAGTTAACTTCTGTGCAGAAATTGTTTTTGAATTATAATAATATCAAACCTTGCTTGCCTCTTTAATTGTCATTTTATTGTATTGTAAGTTATTATATCTGGCAATGTTCTGTTATTATTTCAGTATTTCACAGTTGTTTGTCTTGTGTAAGTAATGTGAAGATGCCATGTTTTGTGAAAATTATCAATCTGCTATGTTTCAGGATGCAATGCTCCAAAAACTTATGAGTGACAACTTCTTATCGCCAGAGGAGAGGTTAGTTGCTAGTTCAGTCACTTTCTAGCTCTTCATTTTAGATTTTGGTTCAGTTTGCAAGAATTTGGTCCATACAAAATCACATGGTTATTTCAGCAATATTTCTTATCATTTAGCTTTAGTCTGCAGATGGGTACTCTCTGTAATGATGCATGTTCATTTTCCATATAATAGCTAAACTTATATGTGCTTGATTAAATCCTATTTTTCCACTATCTGTGCGTTCACAGCCTTTCTTTTGCAGGCAATTTGATATAATTAGAAGTGCCAGATCATATTTATTTTATCTAAATATCCTTCGTACATGCAGGGATGTGCTGCGTTGGGGAAAAAATATTGGTTCATCCAAAACAAGGACGAAGAAGCGAGCAGGTGTGGCAGTTTACAATAGAGCATCTTCATTGGAGACACTTGTACGTTTTCTTCTGTATTGTTTTGTGGCTAAGTGTTATTCTAAGGATCATCGCTATACAGACGAGTTGTTTGGGGTTTATGGTTATTGTTATAAAAAGAGTGACAGCATGCTGTCTTTTGCATTTATTATTCCAGCGTTTTCCTCATGCTACGTTCTTGCCACACTTAGTCCTTATGTGATCTTGCTATATTTGTTGCACATACATACATGCCTTGCATTTATTTCATTTCATGCGTGCACTGTGCTGCACATCCACACTGAGAAATTTTAGTGAAGGGCTCCTTATGAGTAAAGGTTCATATTTATGTGATCATATCAATTTCCTGCGGACATTGGTTTTCCCATCTTGTTTTGAAGCTTTATTGATACTTAGACTGGAGCATTTGATTTGACCAAAATATGGAGTTGCTTCATGATGTTGTTCATTTCTGTATCTGCCCCTGCTTAGGAAAATCATGAAGTTGAATATATTATACTCCCTCCGTCCCATTAGAGTAGTCCCATTTCTTTTCGGCACGGAGATTAAGGGTTGTGAGTGTAGTGGAATTAATATTTTATTGGTGAGTGTGAGAAAATTTGCCATTTTAGGAAAATGGGACTAATTTATGGGACAAAAATGGGAAATGGGACTACTTCAATGGGACGGAGGGAGTAGGATATAGAATGAGTTGCATTGCTTTTAGTATGATTTTTGGAGATGCTGTCAATGGTTAGGAAAACTAGATAACTATTCCACTACTTCTGTAACTGCCTGAAAGTAAAAAACCCATTGCACCATCAGTTTTGGTAATATTGGCCGTGCTCTACTGACATTTTCTCATTCCACACGGGCCCTCAAATGGTTTCATATTACTCTCCACCTCTTAATGATATTGAGTTGTAGTTCGGGTTTTACATTTAGCCAAAACATGGGTCTTCAGAATTCTGATTCTTGCCTCCTGCTGTCCATTCATAGTAGTTTATCAATATTCTACTACTACGGAATCACCTTAAAGTTTTCTCGTATCTATCTTACACGTGTGGGTCGTATTTCCTGTTGCAGGTAGGTTACTTGTATCTTACAAATGTTCAACGGCTAGATGAGATCATGAAAAGAATAGGCTTTTCAACCGATTCTTCTACACACTTAGAAGAAGAGGAATAAAGTTGTAACTACAGCACTGATTTTCACAAGAATGACTTGCCCTAGAAAGGAACTATCCTGAGGTACTAGAGAATTTTTATTTATTTTTGTTTCAGTTTCATATTAGATCGCCTTTGTTTCATAGATTAATTACCTACACGTAGTTCAAATAAATTAAATGTATTGCTCATACATATATAGCCCTTATATGCTACAATTGAAGTTGCGACATCCTGCAGGTTGCACATTGACAAATGTATTTCTACAATCCTGTGATTTCAATGGAGTTCACGACGAAGATTACATTGCATCTAAAGGGCAATCAAGTCGAGCAAGTGCCGTAACGTTTGGAACATCGGATTCTTGGCCAGGTTATGTAATTATTATTCCCTTGCGTCGACAAAAATGAATGATCAATTTTTGTGGTCAATTAAGTTTGGATGGTGACAACATTGTTGTGGTTTTTGTTATATACCGGCCCAGAGACGACACGAATCTTAAAATTCACCATGTGTTCCTTATCCTAAACAGATTGCGTGCTACTTACAATCCCCCACCGTTTTTGTGCCTGCATCTCGAAGTAGTATCCTAGGAACTAATAATAAAATAGGGGACATGTGATTAATTTACCCATTTTCATGGATAGCTTGCTAAAAACAAGGGCCAAAACGAAACTCTTGGCTCTATTCAACATTTTGTGTGGCTGACTAGTCTTTATTATGATTACTAGTTTAGTTAATTGAGTTTTTTAATGGGCCTATCCTAACGACCGGAAGGTGCTAATATCAAACAATCTTAACAATCAAAATAGTTGTCAGGACCTTGTGTGTGGTTGAAAGATCACAAATTTTCCGGTGTGTTTAAAATTAATGTATACTTATTATAAAAATAAAACAAAAAGTAATTGTCGGGGGTGAAATGTACGGGCAATGACGGATCTAGTAATTTGATATAAGGGAGTTGCATAAAGTTGAGTGTAATAATAAAAAAATGATTTCTCACTCTTATCGCTCTTCCTTATCTTCAATCATTTTTTTTTTCTTATACGCAAGGGGTTTTATCTCATAAAAAGAATTCAAATTTCTACACTATAAAAACGAACAAAATTTTGGTGAGGGGCTGGAGATCCCTTAATCCCTATTTAGATCCACCATTGGACACGGGCATGAAGGAATCAAATAAGGGAATATTTTAGGAGAATAAATAATATGATCAGATTGTTTAGTATATGAATAGGATAAATTGAATTGTTGCAATATGGTTGGATCCCCTCCCTTCATCAAAAAGTCTATGCTATATAGAAGATTAATGCTTGTTCACGAAAAGAGACGTTGAAAGAAAGAAAGTATTATTTATCAAAATAACTCTCATAATTGTATGGAGGGTGATGATTTGGATGAAAAGAGCTGCGATGCTTCTTCATGTGACTCTAGACATGTGCGGGTCACTGTAAATAGGTTCAAAATGGGCTAAAAATTTTGGGCACAACAGTTATCCTTCAGCTTTACCAAAGTCATAACTAGGTGTTTACGAAATTTATAAACCCAAGAGTGAGCTGAGCTGGTTGTGTACCATGGTTCATGCAATCGTATTGGTTATACACAATCTATGAATATGATCAATATGTTGTGTGTATGTTGTTGGGATAACTTTTCAATAGTAATTAGTCATATAAAAGTTTCAATCTACTACTATTTACCAACCAACTGCAGATGCATAAACACAAAGCAATGACTCCCATTAAATGTGACCATGTTTAATGCATCTCAAGTTTCGGACGTACATGCATATCCTCATATAGAATTGTGTGTGATAAATGACAATGCACAAATAACATCCCATACATTCAATGTTCATTTTTCCTCCTTAAACCTTTGACGCTTTTCTTTCATTTTTCTGGAAATAAAACTTGTCTATATGTGGGGTTTAGGTAGTTGAGTGTTTGGCCCACGGAAATAAGAAAGAAAAAGGGTAGCTACAAGCTGGATAGCTCTCCAATTTGCCACCATCTCCATCAACTTAATAAGATATAGTGAGTTTTTAGTAAGACACGTTATTTTGTGGGACTTTTATATATATAAATAATGTATTTTGATATACACACTATCTATTAAATAATATATTTATACATGTCTTACCAAAAATACAGTATCACACAAATTTTTGCCAAAAAATGACAAATGTTAGGGTTGTGATCAGAATCCAACACATTCGAGTAGAGTTTAAGAATACAAGTTGTTGCATATTTTTCAACGACAGCGATAATGTTTTTAAGATTATGCATACTTGTTGAAGTTCGATTTATCGGGATAAATAGAGCCCTTGAAATTGTTACAGAATAGCAAATAACAACGAGAAAGAGATAATCAATAATAATGGATCACAAGAACAGATAATTTAAAAGAGTATGAGCGAGAATGCGAATGGAATTAGAACAAAGGACACCAAGTGTGAGACCGTAGAGTAATCCAAGATTCAATTTGACAGAGTTTTGCTACAGTTAATTAACAGGGAAAAAGATGGTGAAAATAATCCCTCTATTTATAGACAGGATAGGGGAGGGGCACTAGCTAACGGCGAGCTCGTGCTCGACATGAATATCGGAACGATCCTAGGATCTTCAAGCTCAGTTAGGGTTTGTAACGGTCGTGTGCCGCCAGGCTTTCACGAGGAATCTTGTCCTCCTCGCTAGGGGTGAGCATGAAACCGAAAAACCGAAAATCGAATCGAACCGAAAAAATTTCGGTTATTTTGGTTCGGTTATTTCGGTTTTCAATTCGGTTCGGTTATTTTTTTTAATATTTCGATTCGGTTATTTTTTTCGGACCGAAATAATCGAATTTATATATATATTATTATTAAATATAATATATATATATATATATATATATTTAAATTAATATATAATTATATTTTTAATATATATTAAAATATATAAATTAAAAATATATTATATAAATAAATTTTTAATATATTCATTAATATAAATATATAAAAATTTTATTTTTAATTTTTAATTTTATTAATTTATATTAAAATTTGGTTATAACCGAAATAACCGAAAACTGAATAAAAATTTCGGTTCGGTTATTTCGATAATTCGGTTCGGTTACGCAAAATATAAATTTGGTTATTTCGGTTCGATTATTTTACAGGCCAAAACCGAACCGAATAACCGAATACTCACCCCTACTCCTCGCCACCGACCCCCAAATATGGTCGATATCGGGGAGCTCTTGGGTCGGCGTTGAGCTTTTTGCTTTAGGCGTCTCCGAGTCTTTCCATTCTGAGCAGGCTTGCGGCTTTTGGGCTTGTGGCCGCTTGGTCCATGGAAACGCTGGATGGGTCTGGGCCTCGGGGCCTGGCCCCAACAATACTAATAAAATTGTTTGCGCTACTTATTATGCTTAAGACCTGTTGGGTATATTAAACTCAAATGTCCCACATTGGAGAAACAAGGAAATAATTCCTTGGATATAAGAGTCCACATAATTTCCATTAGTTTGAGGTCTTTTGGGTGATACCCAAAAATAAAACGTGAGGGTTTGGTCAACCCAAAGCCGACAATATCATAGTAATGTCGGAGTTAATGGTCCCAACAAGTGACGCCGTCTGTCGGAATGAGGAACCCACTAATGCCCAGGTTGGGCAGAGTTGGAGGACCGAGTTTGTGGTGCACTCTAGAGTGTAAAACCGAGCTTTGAGGACTCGGGTGTGGTTGTGGGAAGCTCCTTTGTGAATATCGATGTGAAAGAGAGTAACATTGGAGAAACAAGAAAAGAATTCCTTGTATATAAAAGTCTACATAACTTTCATTAGTTTGAGGTCTTTTGGGTGATACCAAAAAACAAAACCGTGAGGACTTGATCAACCCAAATCGGATAATATTATACTAATGTCGGAGTTAACAGTCCCAACTAAATTTTTATATTTTAGACATTTGTTGGGTGAATCCTAAGAGCCGAAAAAGTATGATGGTAAATGAGCACTTAAATTTTATTATGAAGTTCAACTCAGTTTCACTATTGGAAAATGAATTGATTCAACATGTTCGCTTGGAATTGTCATTAACGAAAACATTAACTCGGTATTCATGATTAGCGAAAAAATAATGTTACCTCTTGAATATAAAATGAAAGAATTAGAGATGCTATTAAGGAAGCAAGAAACGTGGAGAAGAAAAAAAGTGCTTTTATTGGGAATTTGGTTGGGTATGGATTAATTGTCTGAATTAATGATAAAGAAAAAGGATTGCTTGCCAACTCATTCTCAAACATAGCTATCTCTTTTACCAGCATATGTGGTTTATGCTTTTAGGCAATCAAGAGAGAGAGTAGTTAGGGATAAATTTCCATATTTGTGGGGTGTAATTCCTTAATTAAAAAATGGAGCAAATTTAGATTTTACCATGGCAAAAACTTGCGTAAGGCAGGCCTAAACGGTTTGGGCGGGTTTTATCCTACCCAAATGGGTTGACCCATCCCAAATAGGGTTTATTAATCCCAATTAAGGTATATTATATAGGTTTGGGCTTGGGTTAATAGATAAAATCTGCCTAAATCATTTAGGTCTGCCTAACCCAAGACCTTCCCTTTGATCATACATCGGGATACAATTTATGGTTTTTACTTTTCCTATATATTTTATTTAATTTAAATGTGTTTTATTTTATGATTTAATAGGCCATTTAAGCCAATAATGCAAATGTAAGACAAGTACAAAAGGAAAAGAAAGCGACATTTCATAGTAATTTGGGCCCCGAAATTATGTTAAAAGAGGCTCACTCACTGTTAAAACGGACCATTAATATGGCCCACTAAATCAAATAAAAACGTGATGTGGATTAACGCCTTTTACATGAGTCCCATCGTACCTAGTACCTATGCACTAAGATTATGAATAACAGCAATCACATCCAATCATCCAACCACTCAATATTTAATTATTTTTTCTTTCTTCCACATCATCACTATTTATCCAAACACAATCACAATAATTTTACATGATTTAACAGCAACCACCAAATCACAATATTATTTAATTATTTCATATTATTTTATTTTATAATATTTTATTTTATTAAAATAATTAACAATAATTATAATTGATTATAATTATAAAAAAAAATTAAACTGATTGCATAAAATAAATCATTCATTCATTTTTTTGAAATATTAAATTAGAAAAAATACAAAATATGTGTAATATTTATATATTTTAATTTTGAAAAATTAAAATTTTAAAAAATATATAGCAAAATTAGGCTCTATTTGTAGAGAATTAGAAATCATGAATTTTGGTATATTTATTTATTTATTTGTTTATAATATTAAAATATACTCAAATGAAACTATACTACATAAATAATTATTGGACCAATGAGATGGTGACAAATGTCACCACCCCATTGGCCCAACAATGAAAAAGGTGAGGGAACCTTGAGGTCTCTTCATGTTTGAGACCGGACCTGGTCTGATCTGTTTTGGCCAAAATTTTACATTTTTTTATTTTTTTATTTTCCAGGTGGAGGGGACCTGGAGGGGAGACCTGGCCGCTGTTATTCGCAGTCTAAATAGAGAAAAATATAATTTCTTATATATAATAAAGAAAAACATAATATATTGTAAGCATAAGTTGTAAATTTTGGAATTTCGGGTTATTTGAGTAAATTCTTTTTTGATAAATATTAAGTTTCATTGTAATTAAATATTATATAATTAATCTATACTGCGAGTAGATCGTCATGGTATTTTCTCAAATACGAATTTCAGTGAGTGAGAAATAAATTCACAAAGTGAACACACTTACAAATGTAAAAGTGTGTCGGACTTAATGATGTTCGACATTGATTTATTATACTCCCTCCGTCCCACACTATTAGTCCCACTTTCCATTTTCGTCCGTCCCACACTATTAGTTCACTTACCGAATTTGGCAAAAATTTTAAACATTTTTTAATCAAAAAAAATAAAAATAAATAAACCCTAAATTCGATTTTACCCTACTGCCCCTGCAACCCTAATGCAAAAGACATCCCATACCCCCGCCGTTTATTACCCCCCCCCCTTCCCCTTTCTCCCCCATTCGACACAACCCTAATCGAAGCCACTACAACCCCCTCCCCCTGTCTCCCCCTTTCGACACCTCTCTTTGCCGGCGACCTCTAGCCGCGATGATGAAGCCCTCACCTACACCCATCCGCGATGATGAATCGGAAGATTTCTCGCCCCCTTTGGCCGATGAACGCTTGTTGCCCCCGCCGCTAATCCCCTACACCGTCGATTTCTTCACCCCGCACGGTTCCTCTCCGGTGGTCGAACGTCTGTTGCCCCCGCCGTCAGTCGCTAGTGCAGTTGACGTCCTCTTTACCTGTGGCTCTTGCAGTCCTTGCTCTTTAATGACATTCTCTAAGTTTCCACCATTTTCTCACCCGTCCCTTCTAACCGCCGGTATCACGGAGTCGTGGATGGTCGACAGCTTGATTCCACCGTCGGAGATCGAAGGTGTTGGGGTCGTCGCCGCCGGTGGCTTGGCGGCGTGGATGGTCGACAGTTCTGCTTCAACCGAGGGAGGCGATCTGAGCGGTTCGGAGATGTCTAGGCCGGCTTTGGAAGAGGTGGTTGAGGGAGGGTGTCCGATGGAGGAGAAGGCTGCTGCTGCTGTGGTTCGCATGTTCTGGGAAATTTATTTCCCTACTATTCGGTCATTTCTCTCCTTTGATCTATATATGATTCGATTGTCTTGCATGTTGGCTTTTGATTCTTAATATGGCTGGTTCGGTTGTCTGTGCCTTGCATTGTTGGCTTCTGGTTGTTGA
>JAPKLW010000160.1:190920-212555 GCA_026898455.1 Plectranthus barbatus | reverse complement strand
GTCTGTGCCTTGCATTGTTGGCTTCTGGTTGTTGAATTTGCTGGTTCAGTTGTCTGTTCTTTGCATGTTGGCTTATGGTTCTTGAATCTGATGGTTCGCTTGGCTTTTGCTGGTTCGATTGGCTTTTGCTACTTGATCTACTTGATCTGTTGTTTTGAATGGCTATTTGCTACTTGATCTACTTGATCTGTTGCTAATTGATCTGTTGGGAAGCTTGGCTTTTGTTGGGGCTGTTGTTGGTTCTGTTTTGTGCAAGTGGCTGGTTATCTATAGTGGGAATAATGAGTTAAAAATCTGAGATGATTAAAAATTTCATAAGCACACACAATGATTATTTTTAACACATTGGTGATAACATGCTTTGAAATGTGTTCATTAAACCATCTTTGAAGTGGTTTCATCAAGTTGTTTGTTTTGCAAGCTATAGAATAAAGTTGTGTGTAATATAAATCCATTTTTTTTACTAATGCATGCCAAAAAATCATTTGCATCACCTTACAAAAGCCACTTTCATCTTTAAGTTTTACAAAAAAATGTACACAACCCCATTTATACTAACACATCTCCCAAATCATCAATTAGGCTCTCCAATCCAACAGTATAGCCTTCCT
Organism: Plectranthus barbatus; assembly: GCA_026898455.1. Lineage (NCBI taxonomy): Eukaryota > Viridiplantae > Streptophyta > Magnoliopsida > Lamiales > Lamiaceae > Plectranthus > Plectranthus barbatus. The sequence continues at coordinate 211,944 of JAPKLW010000160.1, read as the reverse complement.
GCATCAAGTGTTGAATGCTGTCCTTAACCAACTCCAAAGGAATTTCCAAATCTTTAGGCAATTGATCCTGAAGTAGTAATGCATTCTTCCTCATATGTGGTAGCTTGTATGAGTTGCATCCCTTACATTTCATGATCTCTTGTAAGCAGCACTGTAGGGATAAAAACACCTTATTTAGTGTCATTGGTTCTAGAAAATTGAAGCTACTCACAACAGCTTCAACTAAGTCCTTTGCATCCTTGCATTGATGTTGTTGTTGCAAACTTTGGATTGCTCTAAAGAACCCTAAATCATTCACATTACAATCTGGACTATTTGGTGGCTGTTGTACTAACTCAATCTTAAATCCATCTTCATTTGCAATAGCTTGAAAATCAGGATCTGCATTTACAATGTGTGCCCTTGCATTATCTTGCTGAATGTAGATGTTTTTACTTAAGCATGCAGGCCATTTAGCTTTAATAGCTGGTACAATCTGAAAATTCAGCAACATCACATTAATGAATCAATTTTTCAGCAACATTTATCAACATAAATCAACATAAAATTCATTTGCATTCCTTGCTGTTGCATTTCATAACATGTCTACCAATATGATTTCATTACAACATGCATCACACCTAAAGAACTCTAAATTTTTTACCTGATTGATCAAGCAATCTTTAATCACTTGCTTGTTGATTGATTCGATTGGTTTGGTCTCCAAAGTTCCTGCAGCCCTCTTTTTGCTATTCCTCTTTGCCACTACTTCTTCTGTAAATGGCCAAATGCCAATTTTACCATAAAAAATTACATTCCCTTGATATGAAATTATGGGGCGACAAACTGCACACATAAACATCACTTTTGGGATGAACTTTTTGCTTTTGCATGTTCTATGCTTTTCTTCTTCATTCTCTGTCAGGTAGTATCTGTGTGTAGTCTTGGTTAGATAAAACCATTTCTCATCTATATGTATCACATTCTCCATAGGCTTAAATCTTAGGATGTTCAAATCTTGCACATACTCTATAACTTGCAAACTGAAACTCAACCTAGACAACTTGTTTGGAGCTGTCAAAGCTGGTTTTATTGTGTTTGTGTGTGCTCTGATCAGATGCGATTTAGCCCATCTTCCCACTACAGATTTAGGAACATTTATGCTGTCTGCTAGAGCTCTAATTGTCCCTCTTTTTTGATATGGAACTTGTGCAATTTGATCTATATTTACCTCATGTTTTACCTCTTTCACTCTCTTGAATCTGTTTCCCACTACATGTATGACTTCACCCCTTTGTCTTTGATTTTTGGCAGATTCCCAGACTCTTGAAACAGTCGTCCTGCAGCAGCCAATTGGTGGCAGCTTCAACCATTTTGCCTCTTTTGGGTTGGCCATTAATGCAGTTTCCAAGGAGGAACTGCATAATTTGCTCCTTCACAGCATCAGAAACATCCTTCTTTGCCCCCATATTTTTCTGAATTTGTTTGAATTTGATGTTGAAGTCTGTAAGCTTAAGTGTATTTATAGTGTTGATCTGTTTGTAAAATTGTGGGAAAAACAGAATTTCAGGTTTCATTTCCCACCAAATTTATTTTGGACATTTCTGAACAGTAATCCCCTTACCCTTTTGGTAATTTTGCAGAATAGCATCCCATTATTTTATTGTTTTATGTATTTAATTTATTAAAACAAAATTAAAGCATTGGTTTGTGTGCAAAATGAATGGGGACTAATTGTATGGGACAGAGGGAGTACATCTTTGACTATGTATATAAGTCATTACATTAATGATGTGTAATAACTAAGCGTGCAACGGTGGCATCGTACGGAGGTGCTCTCACGCACGCATCGTTGCTGCCGCCCGGCCTGGCCGAGTGCCCGTGACCCGGCCCCGATCTTTATTTTTTGATAATTGGTCTTTGGACCATTGGGCTAGGCCCGTCTACATCTTATTTATTTTGGACTAGTGAAACGAGCCTGTTGAGCTCATCGGAATGGGCTAGTTAACTAGGTCGACCTAATCGATGTGTCGCATACATGGTATGTAACGTGGCTGATGAGTGACTGCACATATTTGAATGTAAGGACTATTTTGTCTTACGCTTAAACGACAACATCAAGTCATCTTCAGATCTTCCACCGGAAACAGTTCGCACCATAATGTCTGCAGGCATAACCGACGTCGTGTTAATGTCTGACACGCTCCCCAAGTGGTGAAAGTCATCTATATATAGCATACCTGGGATCATGCCTTAGTTACAAAATATTGATGGAAAATGCACATTTTCTAAAATTATTGCATTACATTTCAGAACACTCCAGCATCCTCATTTCTCTCTTTGTCCAAATCATTGGAACTTTTCTGATTGCGGTGCTATCTCATAGAAGATGAAATCATTATATCTTTTGAGGTGAATGTGGGACAAGAGTACTAGTTAGATTATTTATCTTGTGAAAAGAAGACTCTCGACCTGGTTGCACATTCAATTTTATCTTCGTGTGTTTTTGTTGCATTAACTATTGTAATAGTATTGCATCAAATGCTTGTACTTAAATTATCTGTTCTTGTGTAACTTCTACAATAAATAATTTTTTAATACGAACCATTAATTTAGTGTACATAAAGAGTGGAAATTTATTTCAATTTAACTCAAAATAACTCTTTATTTTAATACATCCACCTCTTATACGTATAAAGGTGGTGGATCCGAGGCTTAAACTCAAGCATAAGTGAAAGTTCCTTATTCGTATAAACCGGTTTTGTAGAGAGAGAAATGAGAAATTTACACAATATTAGAGCCAGATTCAATTTACGATGATGTGAGATATTTAACGATTTTTAATAACTATTCTTGTAATGTATAGAGCCTATGCAGACAAAATTTATTTTATAAAAATAATGCGAACATAATCATTGCATTTCAATGAAAATGCTTCGTATATAATGAGAATTATGGTGTTTTGATGGAGGGGAATTTTGACATAATTGGATTGGAGAAATTTTGCTTCCATTTGATGTCTCTATAGTTTAATTTGCTAAACAGCTGCAAATTGCAATCATGGAAATTAAAATTCTTTTATGTCGTGGGGCTGCATTAGTTTTTCTAGTGGGCATAGATAATAACTACAAAATTTTCCAAGAAAAACAAGATTTTTCTATTTTTTTTACTCAATTTTCTTGATTTGTTATAGGCAAATTGTTGATTTATTTTTTGAAAAACATAATATAAATATCTTATAAAATAAGTCAATCCCAAGTTTTACCCTTTCAACTTGAATATGGTCTATCGATGCAGGGGCGAAGGTAGATTTGAGATATCGTGGGGGTTCTATCATATTTTGTTGGATTGAGTTTTATAATTTTGTTATAAAATATAATTATAAAAAAAATCTGGCTGCCACCCCTAGCTCAAGGCTGGCTCCACCCTGCATGGATGTGCTTAGTTTGTTTTAGGTATTTTATCTTTTTTTATTATAAAATATTAACATCTCAGTTTGAATGTTACTATTATTTATAAAATAACCTTACATCTTGGAATTTTCAGAAAACAAGTTTATTAATGTGAAATAAAAAATTCTCTTATATTATATCATATACACTTTCTTGTACATATTTATTTGTCTCTATTATTGTCTGGAAAAAAAAATCCATAAATAAATCACCTCCATTCCATGAATGATGAACATTCAATTATTTAGCAACAAAATAATTGTTTACAAGAGTTCATACCCAGTATCAGACTTCCTATTTTTATTTTTGTCAATATAATGTTCACATTCGAGCCAGTTAAACCGAATACCTTCAAATTCAAGTTTTAATTCAATTCGACTATTTTTATAGTTTTGAACACGAATTATATTGGCCAATATTTTTTTTTATCACACCTAATCCAAGAGGGGGGATACTAATCCAAATTAACACGAATTTAGATTAATTAATCAATAAATAATGATTTAATAGGCGGTGGGAAGTTAAAGTTTATATAAAATGAATTGATGGGATTGAATATGCATGGGCTCAATAATTGTGACAATAAAGAAGTCGGTTTATAGGTAGATGCCAACAATTATATAAATATTCACACTATTTACTGAGGGGTTGTTGGTTAGTTAGTGTATGGATTGCAAACTCAAAAAATTAATATTGCAGGTTTTTAATTCAAATAAATTATAGTTTTGGCCAGAACATAATAATTAATTTACTATGTCAAAATAAATTTTATTTTATTTTTTGTGCAAAATATGTCAAATAATTAGCCCATAAAGTGCTTAGCACTAGCAGTCTAGATTAAGTTTGATTAAATACATGAACTGGCATTATTACTGCAGGAAAAATGATGTTTCTTTTGAAATGTTTTTTTGATAACTTTTCAATTATTATATGAATTATACATAAATATATGTAGAGGGATTAGATCCCATGAGAAAATAAAATTTAAGTCAAAGTAAGAATTAATTTGAGTTTTTATTGACCAACACCAATAGATGAGATCAAAATATTAGTTATTAATAAAAATTATATTTTTGTTAATATAATGCATGTATAACAGAAAAACACACTAAATTTTATGAATAACATATATAGCAAAAAAAAAAAAAAACAAGAAATTATGAACAAGTTTTTATCTAGATCATTAAATGAGTATTAATTATGAAAAACGAGAATTATATTTCTATTGAACAGAGTAGTTTTTTGTTAAAAAACATAGAGTTTTTTTTAAGTACGAAATCCATCCCATTTATGGGTATGAAAAAATGGACACAATGAAATAGAGAATACTGCAATTTAATTTTTTTTTCAAAAATAGAAATGCATATATTTAAAAATCACACACTCAAATATTTTTAAAAAATCTAAAACTCACGATTTATTAATTACATATAAGATACTTTTATCATTGTATCCCTAACATAAGACTCTACAATTGAATTTATATGGGTATGATGGTAAAATGATGGACACTCTTAGACAAATCATACGTCATTTACTACCAAATCCAAAAGAGATTAGTGAAAAGCAGATTTTAATTGGAAGATCATTGTGAGTAATTTAATTTGTGACAAACACATCATAACATATCAAGGGTTTTGATAAAATTCACTTATTGCATAATAATCAAATTCATTATCCTAAGAAAAATTAAAAACTACACCCATGTTTTAAATCTATTTTTTATTGCAAAAATCTTAGAAAGTTTAGTCCTCGAAATGCGCTACTGCGTGTCAAATGACAAATGATGATGAAATAAAATAGACAGAGAATCTTTGTCAATGAATAATCACTAAGCGCGTTTTTGCATCGGAAAATTATTTCTTCCTCTTTTTTTTTTTTTTTACTATGAAAGGTTTTACCTAAAAGTGTAAATAATATGTCAATTACTTTCACCTGAGATGGGGTGAAAACTGCCCAATAAATTCACACGGTTTTATTTTTAGGGTATCTCCCAAGTTTTTCTTTTATATTAATAAAATTATATAAACTCTTATATTCAAGGAAGTTTTTCTTTTTATTTTTCGATGACTTCAATTTATCATTTTCTAACAAATATATTATGCATTAAAAACATTTTAGTAAGAAATTTTGGCACCGATCATTTCATACTAAAAATCTTTATTTTAATATTATCTTCGTTAAAAAAATTGTGAAGAGACACATTTTGTAGATTAATCCAAAGATACAGGCATAAAAAACTGCCCTATTCCAAAATTAGTCAAAAATGAAATGCAAATTGTTAGGCTGCCTAAGTAATGATTTAATATGTTAATTTTGTATTTAGTGAAAGCTAAAATGGTAGAAGTAGATGCCAAGAAGGTGGGACCCATTTCAAAATTCTGAAAGAAAAAAAAAAAAAAAAGAGTCCAACTTTCGCTTTCAAAGAACCACCACCCATATTTTGGTCCTTAAAAGCAGCTGCAGAGCACCCAAAGATCCATATTTCATTATTATTCACTTACAACAAATCACAACACACACTTACACACATCAATGCGTGTGTAGCTTCTCATTATTACTAGTGAAGGGAGTAGAAAATAGAGAGGGGAAACCATATACTAAAGCAAACAGGGAAAGAAACACTCGGGACAAGGCTAACAGCTGTTAGCCTTATTCTTCCTGACAGTTTGCAGCTAAAGTTTGCAACTTTTTTTGTGTTGCAGTCTCTACATGTAATTGAAAGAAGCATAGAATAAAGTGGGAAAAGGGGAAAGAAAGAATCAAAGTACATTAGCAAATATAAGTGGGGAGGTGAAAAAAGAATAAAAGAAAGCTCACTGCTTTCCAAATATACAATCTTGGAGAAGGGTTTGAGGGCATTATCGGTTTGTGGAGAATATTGCAATGTGCAACTCATTTTTGGTGTTGGTGGTGGTGTTACTGAGCTCATGGGCTTCTCGTGGAGAAGCTTCTGTTTCGTATGATTCTAAGGCCATTTCTGTCAATGGGCAGAGGCGAATTCTTATTTCTGGATCGATACACTACCCAAGAAGCACTCCTGAGGTGTACATTAATGCCAATGCTGCCTCAAAATTTTCTTGAGTTTCTTAAAAATGATTGTGTTTTTCTTTGATATTTGTATTGTGTGTCTTCCCATATATTGTATATTGCCTAACGAGTGATTTCTTTTAATAGTATATTTTCTTTCGGAGTTGCAGATGTGGCCAGATCTTATTCAGAAGGCAAAAGAAGGTGGTGTAGACGTGATTCAGACTTATGTTTTTTGGAATGGGCATGAACCTCAACCCGGAAAGGTTAAATGTGAATTTCAACTTTCTGGGATATTGAAGTTTGAGTGAATTGTGCTTATATTTTCTCAGTGGCTGAAGTAACCTTTTTATAAATCTTTTGCAGTATTATTTTGAGGAGAGGTATGATTTGGTGAAGTTTATTAAGCTGGTACAGCAAGCTGGGCTTTATGCCCATCTCAGAATTGGCCCTTATGCTTGTGCTGAATGGAATTTTGGGTAATGATACTGAATTAGTTGAGCAGATTTCTATTTCTTGCAGAAATTTCAAGGTTACTTATGCCTGGTGTTTCATATTTCAGGGGTTTTCCAGTTTGGTTGAAGTATGTGCCAGGGATTAGTTTCAGGACAGACAATGAGCCTTTTAAGGTTTGAAACTGATTCTTTTCTTTCTTTCTAAGACATTTTATATGTATGTTCCATGTAGATGTTTCTGAAGTCCTTTTCCCTGGACTAATGTTCTTTCCTTGTTGGTGCATCTGAAAAGGCTGCAATGCAAAAATTCACTACCAAGATTGTGAATATGATGAAAGCTGAGAAGTTGTATGAAACTCAGGGTGGTCCAATCATATTGTCTCAGGTAGTCAAAATCCTCTCAGTAAATTTTCTGAGTCAATATGATTATGAGCTAATTATCGGTTAAATTATGAGGCCAATTAAAAAACATATTGGATTATATTTGATAGATTGAAAATGAGTATGGACCAATGGAGTATGAGCTGGGTGCACCGGGGAGAGCTTACACGGAATGGGCGGCCAAAATGGCTGTGGATCTTGGCACTGGTGTTCCATGGATCATGTGCAAGCAAGATGATGCCCCGGATCCGATTGTTAGTATTGCTCCTTTTTTCTCATTCCAGTAATGCTTTGCATGTTATCTTGTTTACTGGTCTGTGTAAAGTTTCTTGTCCTCATTCATGGTCATCAATCTTGTTTATCTTCTCACTCTTGCACATGGTTTGGCATCCTCAGTCTTATCATGCCAATCTGTCTGGTACTGTTTTAATTAAATAATCACAGACCTCTTGAATCTTGTCTCTGATTTAATTATGTCACATCCTTGTTCATTATTAAATTAGCATGCTCAACTTTCAACTCCTATTTTTAAAATAATACTTTTTACACCAAAGGTCTCTAGCTTTAATCAAATCTACAAGCTTGTACTTGCCAATAGTAGATTATACTTCTATACATGTAATTATTGTTGTTGAATGTTGATTTCAACCTTTGCAGATTAATACTTGCAATGGTTTCTACTGTGATTACTTCTCTCCCAATAAAGCTTATAAACCGAAGATATGGACTGAAGCATGGACTGGCTGGTACCTACTATAATGGACTTTTATTTTCTTCACTACCTTTCAAAGGAAAATATCTTTAATGGGGTCTTTCTGCTTGAAAAATAAAATCTTACAACATTGTTCACAGGTTTACTGAATTTGGAGGTCCAGTTCCGTACCGACCAGCTGAAGACATGGCCTTCTCTGTTGCCAAATTTATTCAGAAAGGAGGCTCTTACGTTAACTATTATATGGTAAAATGCCTATTCCCAGAAATATGCCAACTGTAGATGTTTGATGATGGATTCATCTAGCTAATTGTATTTTACATTTTTTCTATCAGTATCATGGAGGTACAAACTTTGGCCGGACTGCTGGTGGTCCATTTATCGCGACTAGCTATGATTATGATGCACCTCTTGATGAATATGGTGCGCATACGAATTTGTTTTAAGCATTTTAGCTTCTTCCCGAGCACATCATGGCTCCATGGCCAAAGCATGACTTATTACTTTTTTCATGTCTAGGATTATTGAGGCAGCCTAAATGGGGTCATCTAAAAGATTTGCATAGAGCCATCAAGCTCTGTGAGCCTGCTCTAGTATCTGGAGATCCTACAGTAACGCCCCTCGGAAATTATCAGGAGGTGCACTTAGTTGAAGTTATCGTGTTCTACTGTCCCTCATCAACGATACAATATAACACTCTTCCATGCAGGCTCATGTTTTCAAATCGAAATCTGGTGCCTGTGCTGCCTTTCTTGCAAATTACAATCAGCATTCATTTGCTAAGGTGGCTTTTGCTAATGGGCATTACAACTTGCCTCCTTGGTCCATCAGCATCCTTCCTGATTGCAAGAATACAGTTTATAATACAGCAAGGGTAAGGAATGGCCTTTCAGTCCTGTGTTCTCTGGTTTATATCGAAAAAGCTCATGCATTCGTGGAGCATTTTGATACCATTTAATTTAATTTAATTTATTATTTTTTTTTAAAAAAAAAAGATTGGTGCCCAAAGTGCACAAATGAAGATGACCCCTGTCAGAAAAGGATTTGATTGGGTATCATACAATGAAGAGGCTGCATCTCATGGGGATAACTCGTTTACGACGGTTGGATTGGTGGAGCAGATCAACACCACCAGAGACAACACTGACTATCTATGGTATACAACAGAGTAAGTTCACCTATATTCATCATCATATTTCCTTTATCGATTTGAATCTAGTCGTCCAATAGAATCGGACCTTCCTTTCCTATCCCAACATTACCTGTTCTTGTTTGATTCTGTTACTCAGAGTGGAGATTGACCCCAGTGAAGGATATTTCAGAGGGGGGAAGCCACCTGTTCTTACAGTATCATCTGCTGGGCATGCTTTGCATGTGTTTATCAATGGACAACTTACAGGTACGTGAACGAGTGGATAAAATCAAGTGATGCAAATCTTATTTGATTTAACAGTCACCAGTAAGCAAGCATTCTGCTTCAACTCATCTGTTAGAAAAAAGTAAAGAGACAAAAGAAAGGCAATAGTGCTTTATTCTGGTCTCCCAATGTCCGAACATCTTCACAAGGCTCTTATGTTGCTGCTGACACTGTGTCTCTAAAATATTTGTTTAGACATAAGACATCCTAGATAGATATGTAATTGCTTCCACTCACTACTTAAGTTTGACATAATTTCTCACAGGAACTGCCTATGGAAGTCTAGAAAACCCCAGGTTGACCTTTAGTAATGGTGTCCCTCTAAAAGCTGGAGTAAACCAAATCTCACTGCTGAGTATTGCTGTTGGTCTGCCTGTACGTTCTCTAGCCCTCGTACCTGCACGCAAGCTTCTCTTTCGAACAAACACATTCTGCTTAGGGGTTTGTGGTTGATTATGTTCATTGTACGGATAATTATTGTTTACACATTTCTTCATTTGCATGAGCCCAGAATGTTGGCCCACATTTCGAAACATGGAATGCTGGCGTTCTTGGTCCTGTTTCTCTCAGTGGTCTTAATGAGGGGAGAAGAGACTTAACATGGCAGAAATGGTCTTACACGGTTAGTTCTTGAACATTGATGACTGTCCCCATTACCCTGCATTCATGTTTGTTAACTCAACCTCATTCTCAACAGGTCGGTCTAAAAGGAGAGTCTCTGAGTCTTCATTCACTCAGTGGAAGCACTTCTGTAGAATGGGTTGAAGGATCTTACGTCACTGAAAGGCTACCACTGACATGGTACAAGGTTAGTGTTACAACCAGTTATATAGAATACAGCTTTCTCAAACAGAGAGAGTTAGGCTAATCATTTATTGAATGTTCAAAGATTAATTATCCTCTCTCTGTGTGTTTCTCAGACTACTTTCAATGCTCCGGATGGAGACGAACCGTTGGCTTTGGATATGAACACCATGAGCAAAGGTCAGGTGTGGATAAATGGTCAAAGCATTGGACGCTACTGGAATCAATACAAAGCATCTAGCGGCTGCACTCCCTGCAACTATACCGGGTGGTTCAACGAGAAAAAATGCTTACGCAGCTGTGGCGAAGCTTCTCAGAGATGGTAATCCCAGCTCCAAGATACTCCTCTTTCACTAAAACACAAGATCTTTGACAACACTTGTGATTTCTGCATCCTAGGTACCACGTTCCTCGCTCCTGGCTTTATCCAACTGGGAATCTGCTGGTCGTGTTTGAAGAATGGGGCGGCAATCCTTACGATATCACTCTGGTGAAAAGGGAAGTTGCAAGTGTATGCTCTGATATATTTGAATGGCAGCCAACGTTGGTGAACTGGCTCCTGCTGTCATCAGGGAAAGTCGACAAGCCATTGAGGCCGAAAGCTCACCTCTCGTGTGCTTCGGGTCAGAAGATCTCGTCCATCAAATTCGCTAGCTTTGGGACACCCGAGGGCTCCTGTGGTAACTTCCGGCAAGGGGGCTGCCATGCATTCCATTCCTTCGACGTTTTCGACAGGGTACTTTCACCACTATCTGCATTCAAGAAACTTCTTGTGGTTTGACTTCTACCTTCCCCTTCTCTTGCAGTACTGTGTTGGACAACAATCCTGCGCGGTGCCGGTGACGCCCGAGATCTTCGGCGGAGACCCATGTCCGAATGTCATGAAGAAGCTGTCAGTGGAGGCCATCTGCAGCTGATGGGGAAGAAACATTAGAAGCCAAGGAGTAAAGGCCTTAGTCTCTCTCTTAACACAGGTAATCAAATCCTATATTGCTGTCAATTTTGGAAACATGGGTGTTAGTCATCACAGCCATTTGTGTTTGGGCTATGCGGGGTTGAAGTTGTACATACAATTGCAACACACACCATCTAGTCCAAAACCACAGTAGATTTTTAAAGATGATTCAAGAGAAGAACATGTATGTATAGATAGTTTCATCAATGTCCCACGTTCCTCCTCCAACTGTAATGCACATTGCGACGACAAATGAGTCCATGTGTAAAGATTTACAGCCTCTTGGCTTGTGAGGTTGTATTTTTTCATGTTCAAGAAAGCAAAATTTCTTATGACGTGTTCACGGTTGTATCCATGACGTACTTGCTCTTCATGCATTCATCCTAGTCCCCATATAATCTTGCAAACCAAAAACCATACCAAGAAAAAGAGAGCCACGAGTTTTCAAGAACTAAAAAATGATTTGATTTACGAAAATCTAATATACATAGGACAAAACAAAAAGAGAAAAATCCCACAGTTTCCAAAACTTGAAGATGACACTGCAAAATCTTGAAAATACAAACAAAAAAAAAACGAACACGTTTCAAAATCAGCAGTTTCAGGCCACCTGCTACAAAATGCGAAACCCAAATCCATTTTTGGTTAATACTTGATATCCAGAGAAACGCGCTAACAGTGAGAACACACTTTTTTCACCCTGGCGGCCACCCCAGTTGGTCTAGTTCTACTAAGCACTCTCTCCTCTCACGATTCGCCACCTCGAGCTTCCGTCTTTCACATTACAATGGCTTCCACTCTTTACGCTTTCCTCTTCCTCACTTTCTCTATCCTCATTTTCACCCTGTGCACAATCTTGAAGCATTACAGCATCGGTAATGGCAGCAAAAGGGAAGGGGACTCCATAAAAATCCAATCTTCGTCTGCAGACGATGGTGAGAAGTTTGCTCAACAGGAGAAACAAGGAACAGTTTGTGAGCCCGACCCGGGTGACTTGGCCCGTTCGCTCCTTCTTGAGATCTTGCCTTCGAGTTCGCCGAAATGGGATTCCCCTTATGGGTGAAGTTGAGTATATGGATATTGATGATGAGCTTGACCCCAGTCAGAAAACCGGGTCGGGCCAGGAAGAAGAGGGCCAGGAAGAAGAAGCCCGGCCCGAATGAAGAGGAGAGAAAAGATAGGGAAGAGTTGGTTTGCTTGTATCCTTTCACAAAGTCCTGTAGTGCTACTCAGAGGAAGATCAAGCAGCATTATGATCAACTTGTCAAGTCTCATGGATCAAAAGGATTAACTCTTGATCAGGTTTTCTATTTTTTCGTTTATCAACTTTTACATTATTGCCTTATTGAAGTGGTTGTTTTCAGATTTTTGAGTTTTTATCTATCAACAAATTGGTTAATGGTGTTCTTTGAACGTGGTCAAAATATGTGTTTTGGGCTCTTATTCAGAACTTTTACTAGTTACTAACTTACTATTGAAGATATAGTTAGTTTTTTACTGAATATATATGCTGGCACTAGGACTATTGTATCTGTGTCCGTCTTTGGATAGGTTTGCGAATGTGTATAATACATGCCATTAAACTCTAAAGATTTGGGTCCTTTTCTACTGAAATTTGTTGATAGTTGATCTAGATGGTTCAATAGGGCTGAAAATTGGTTTTGTTCCTGAGACTTATCAAGATTTGGACTTCATACTGCATATGTTTATAGTTGAGCTTTACACGAGCTTAGGTGACTCTGACATCAGGTTGCAATCTTGCTGCTACGTCGTAGTTAAACATAGCTATATTGTAACATTAGTAACTTGCGAAATTTGGTGACTGAACACGGCAGATGAATGTTCAAGAAAGAACAAGGTCACTGCATATTATAAATGGATTTTAGTTGAATGTAGATGCCCTCAACTGCAGGAGATAAGCTGGTATTTCATGGTCAGCTTTACATAGAGACCCAAGTAGTTATTCTTGAAGCAGCCTGGAGTGTTTTGTGTTTCTAATATATACACCAACTGATTCTGATCTCTCTGGAGCCTACACATTTGCTAAGCAAGATTTTTCTTAGATGCCAGCATCTAGATCATGTTGTGCATGGATGTCTAGAAACAAGGCAATTGAAGAGTACACGTCAATCTCTGCAGGCACAAAAAGCCTGCAGTTAGAGTTCAGAAGCAATTATTGCTATAGAATGGACCAGATAGATTAGGACATTTTAGAAAAGTAAGTGAGCTGAAAAGCAGTCACAGGCTTAACTAGCTGGCATACATGCTGGTTTAGGTTTACTAGTTAACTGGAGATCTCTTCTTCAGGTGTGATTATCTGTTGAACACTTGAATTGTGATTTTTTTTTAAATTCTTCTTTCCCTCTTATGATTTCGTCTGCATATCAACTTTGGAGCTGTAGTACATTAAAAGAGTCATCTATTACTGAACCATGATGCAAACATTTGCCAACCAATATAACATACGGCTTTCAAAAACACAATATTCTGTACTAATTGTCTATGTTGCAGGTTGGACAATTTGTGAATTGCCTGGTTGAGGCGAAAAACGAGCTGCAGAACAAGTATGTGTTCAGTATTTCTTTATTAATGCAAAACACAAATGATGTCCGAGTTTCTCAACTCTACTTTCCTGGTTGACAGATCGAGGAGATTCACAATCACTAAGGCTCTACTGTTTAAGGCAGACAGATCCTCCTTTGACCGCCTGCGTCAACAGGTGCAGGCAAATGTGAAATTATATTTTCATGTATACCATCTTTATGAGTTCAAGTATCTTTCTATATATAATATAGATATACAAACTAGAATTAGAGCAAAAGAGACTCGAAGAGGATGCTGTCGTCTACAACTGGCTTCAAGAGTCTCTCCAGCATACAACAAGGTAAATAGAGGCTAATGCAACATCTACAAACATCTATTCTGACTGTTGTGAAACTGTCTTCTCGACTTTGATACTATTCCTGATATCTTCTCATGTTGAAGATGCTAGAAATCAGTGCGTGCATGGAGGCGTAGTATGGTTGCGGAGATCCAAGATATATCATTTGAAGAATTACTAGCACAGGAGAAGAAGGATGGATTCTGGTGAGTTGTGGTCTATAATTGTGTATTTTCCAGAAAGTGCTATTTCATACTCAAAACTGTTTGTTTTCTGCAGGCAGAGAAATGGGAAGCTCAGATCCTTGTCCAGCGTTGGTGAACTAATCCTATACATGATTTAGAATTAACAATATGTACATCCCAAATCCAAACTATGCTGTATATGTCTCTTGGATTTGTTTCAAAATAAAATCACGATTTTCATGGTCAATACTGGTAGAAAGTTTGACAAGTAAACAAGGTATAGACACCACCTAGTCCGCCTAAGTTCCGATATAGGCGGCTGACTAGGGGCACTTGGGCGGGCTAAGCAGTAGGTACCACCTAGTCTGATCCATGCAATCAATTACTACTCCCTCCGTTCCGGGTCATTAGTCCCATTTTGACCCGACACAGTAACCAATGTGTGTGAATGTAATGTAATTAATATTTTATTAATGTGAAGATTTTTTTTCATTGTAAGCAATGAGACTAATGTAATGGGACAGACGAAAATGAAAATGGAACTAATGAGGCGAGACGGAGGGAGTATAATTTTAAAAAAATAATTAGAATTAATATAATTTTAATTTTTACTTATTAATAAATATATATTATAAAGCCTAAAAAATGCAAAGTTCCCGCCTATACCACGTAGATGCTATGTCCCACATGAGCATCCAGCTTGTGCTTAGCGATACTTACAACTATACTAATATTACAAGTTTTTTCAATAGTAATGCATTAATATAACACAAACATCGAGTACACTCAACTATTTCAAAAAAACTCAAAACCCATGACTGAAGAAAATATTTCACCACTACATCCTGTTTTCACTACTACATCCCCGAACAGGGACATTGACATTAGTATTACAGTTATTGTTTTGAAGTGCAACAAATTTTACCTGTATACAAATGATTGAAGTTCTTAATATAATTAGTTATAACATGTTTGTATATTTGAAATCAAACTTCAACAAATAAAAAGAAATATTCAATGAAGAAAATTAGTAGTTTTATAATTGTTACGTATAACATTTTTAAAAAGGTATTATAACTGCAATTGACAAAAATAACATGCAAGTAAATATGGAGCGATGAACAGAGCAATGGAAGTTGCATAGCCAAAGATAAGAAAATGCATGCAAGAAATGATGAATTAAGAAAAAGAAAAGTAAGAGATGATGATACTGATACATATTAAACTACAATTTGTATAATTGGTGCACAACTAGGATCTCTGCCTACTAAGGAAGTTCTTCAAAATCCCAAAAAGTAAAACTATTAAGAATACAAGACACAAAGCCCTACATTTTGGCAACAGAAAATTTTGAGATTTTGCAGCAGTGAACATTTACACCGTTAATACCTCATCCTGCAAATCGGAGAAACCTGATTTCACATGTCTTCCACCCCAAAGACTATCCACGAAATTGTTGAATCCCTCAGATACTTAATCGATTTTCACAGAAGAATATATCTTCCGGACAAACCAGAAGCAAGCATAGAACCCTATTGTTCCGGTCAATGCAAAGAAAGCATATGATGCAATGAGCATGTACCCAAAATACAAAATGCCGGATACCAGCTTAGAGATTTCCAGCTTGGTGAAGAAGTAGAAAGCAGAGTATAGGAAGAGGTACAAAGCAGAAGAGCCAGCTGTCAGATAAGCTCTCCACCACCAATGGTAGTCTTCACTGCACAGCTGGAAATAGCAGAGTACGATTGTTATCTCTGCAGATGTGACTATCAAGATCACGAAAACTATGAAGAGGAAGCCAAAGATGTAGTAGAACTGGTTCAGCCAGATGGAAGTCAAGATGAAGAACAACTCGATGAAAACAGCACCAAATGGAAGAATGCCCCCGATAAGTACAGAGAATATTGGTTTCATGTACCAGGCTTGTTCAGGCACCTGTCTCGGGATCTTGTTGGTCTTTACAGGATCTTCAATGGCAGGCTTTTTAAATCCCAAATAACTACCAACAAATACCAATGGTACTGATATTCCAAACCACAGACACACAAGAGCAAACATTGTTCCAAAGGGTACAGCTCCAGATGACTTTTCGCCCCAAATAAGAGCATTCAACACAAAGAAGAATGCAAAGAGTATACCAGGGAACATAAAGGCCGTTTTTAAGGTATTTCTTTTCCACTCGGTGCCTTTGAACATTTTGTAAAGACGAGCAGATGAGTATCCGGCAAACAACCCCATAAAGACCCACAGGAGAACCATAGCTGTCATTAGCCCACCGCGGTTGGAAGGAGATAGGAAACCTAGCAATGCAAAAATCATTGTCACAAGTGTCATTCCAAATATCTGGATCCCAGTTCCAACATAAACACACAACAATCCATAGTTTAGTGGTGCTCTAAAAACATCTCCATGAACCAGCTTCCATCCTGTTTCTTCTTGAGCTTCATCTTGTGTTTCCAATTGATTATAGTTGGCAATATCTTTGTACAAAGTTCTCATCATAATCATGGCAACCATGCCAGAAAGGAAGAGGACAATCATCAAGGAGTTGATGATTGAAAACCAGTGAATCTGATCATCATTCATGAGTAGGTAAGTATCCCACCTGGACGCCCACTTGATATCACTTTCCTACAAAATGTATTTATCACTGTTGTTGAAAAAACAACACAAAATCTCAGCAGGAGATTTAAATTCTTAGAATTACAGAAACTTACAACAAAAGTAACATCATAAGTAAATACAATGTCTTTATCTTTATCAACTTCCTGCGGTACAGTGCTCCCCTGAACCATAGTTTTGGTGTTCTGGTTGCATGTTGGCACAATAGGGTTCTTCTCATCCCACTCCTTGAACTCATGGTTGATGCTGTTGGGACAAATATTGGAGAAAGACAATGAAAGTCAAGAAAATACATCTTCAAAAAGTAATTAACTGTATAAAACAAAATGAAACCCATAGGCTTTTCATATATTGATGCGGAAAAATCTCTAAGTGATCATTTTCCCATCTCATAGAAACTCCACAACTTTATGCAAACTAATCTCATTTACTCTAGATCCGATGGATAAAGCAACAAACCTTCCAGCAGAAACTTCAAATCCAACAATTCGAGCAGTATCAGTCTCAGCATCCTTATGATACTTTACTCGGAAGCTTAAGTGGTTATGAATAAAATATTTCTCCTCTTTGCTCTGGAAAATATTTACATGAATTAAAGCATTAAATGTGTATAATGTGCGATTGCATAAGCAACACCTTAAAAAAGAAAGAAGAGACAAACTTACCCCCGCATAATTCCCCTTGAAACCAACACGAAAACCATGCTCATAAGTTGTTGATGGAATTCCATCTCTCCGTTGCCTAAGTACAGCTACTGGGAGATTGTCTAAAATCCTGCATGCAGTTTTAGATGTTAGCATCTTTGAAGGATCAATTAAATCAAACGTCAACAAATAGCATCCTTGGGTAGAAGAAGAGAAGAGATAATGCAAGAAAATTGACAAAGTGGAAAGGGATGGTAGGAACACATAGAGTATTAATGCGAACTTAATTTACACATACATGTTGACTCTGTACTCATCATCAATTTTTTCCTTGAAATCCTTTGCAGCTTGAGCATCAAGAGTAACTTTGCAACCCACAGTACAAGACTTCTCCTCCCTCATGTTAAACTACCATTAACAATCAAAACAGTTTATATGAGCAATTGAGCAATAAGAAGTCTATAGAGCATCAATTTGGACGTGGATGCTTACATTATACACTGAATTTTCAATACGGTCACCACGAAGCACCTCCCCGAGGTTTTCAGCTACATTCTGAATCTTAGTTGGCTTGCAGTATCTCAAGAAATAATAGTCATATGGAAGTTGTGTCTTGGTCGATGACAGCTTGTTCACTTTGACTTGAAGTTCATCCCCCTGATACAGTACATTGAGAAGTCATAAAAAACTGATGGCGATGAAAAAGATATCAAGCATGCATTAAAATATTAGACGACAATTATCTCCATATGAAGGCAATATATATGTATATTCAACTACACTAGAAATAACAAAAAGACTGTGTGCACCAGTAGCACATACCCAAAAGATGTACAACATCAAGCCATAATATTTTCACTACACTTTTCTACAGCAAAAGAAAACAATTGATGAAATCCAGATTTGGTTAAACAGAGGATTCGATCCGTGAATCTTTAACATCAAACAGAAGGGCCACACATCTTAAATATATCAACACGGGCTTACTTATAGAAGAGAAAACAAGCGACCTTAATTCATGATTAACACATAGAGAACCAGTCGAGCTCAGAAACTAAAATAGAAATGCAGTCAACCTATTAACCAGCATAAAAATGGTTCGTTGTTACTGCCACAGTTTTCACATAAAATGCATATAATTCCAAGATCGCCTTCATCGGTTGTCACACGAGATGAGTGGCCATCACAGAATATAGAGCATAAAATACTATTATGGGGGGGTTAAAGACCCACGTCAAGCATCATTGAAATACAAATGCTGGTAAATCACACATTTTTTCCCTAACACAATCAATGACAGCGAAACCTATAAAGACAATGGAACAGAAACACAACTTCCATCCCAATCGCCCGAAGTCAACACTCGAATCAAGCCTCATAAAACACTACGAAAACCCCCGGATCGGACCATAAACCCAAGATCTCCACCGGTCAATACTAGTAAGAGAAACACCAAATATAAACAGCACACACCACCTACAGAGATCTGTAACTTAAAACCCTCAATCTGAATTCAGAGAGTAAGAGAAGGATCATTACTCTTGCAAAATCACGAGGCGCAACACCGGGGAGATAGAATGAGTGCGCCGACGAGATCAAGAGAACCAAACAGCAAACACCGGCGACGATACGATCCGGGACTCGGTGACCCATCTTCTCGATTTCAGATCCTCGAAGCTGTGCGTGTGAGAGAATGAATTGACTGTTAACCGGCAGCTATGATAGGGGTTTTATACTTTCATCTCAGATTTAGTAGGGGCGGAGAGAATGCGTAAAGTCGCATTTAGTAAAATAGAGTTTTAGGGGTGATCGTTTTTTTTATATATATATATGACTAATTGAGGTGGTGAAATGTCGTGGTTAAATAGACTGATTTGAGTAATTAATGGCAATATTTTGGTGATCTTTGATTTTTGGTAAAAACTTCACGCCTACACGGTTTAGGTGGATTTTATCCATTTTATTTATTTCAAATAGAGTTTAGTAATTCCCAATTAGAATATATTAAATGGGTTTGAGTTGGATTAGATTGCCTCTAAGACTATGTTTATCAGCAACCAGCCCAACCACCCAACTTTTATTATATTTTATTAATTTCTCTAAATTCCACATCACTCCAACCCAACCACAATATTTTGTCAAGTTTATCAATGACCACTCAACCACCTAACCACACAATATATATATATATATATATATATATAATTATTTTATTGAAATTTATTTAATTTTTTTAAATAAAAATAAAACAATTAATTTAAAATATATATAACTTATAAAGCGATTATTAAAATAAAATTGACATAAATTATATAAAAAACATAACTACTAGAGAATAATATATTTTCTTAAAGAAAATAATAATAATCTCATTGCTACAAAATAATATAATTAGAGAATAATATATTTCTTATATATATAATATCACAATTTTAGTATATATATTTTCTATTAGAGAATAGTACATATATATATATATATATATATATATATATATAGAGGAGGGATCATGTAAAAAAAAATTCGCCTGTGAGAAAAAAGAATGAATCGTGTCCATCAAATCCAAAAAAATCAATGATTGATATTGAATCAAGCAACAACTAAAACGCAATAAAGCAACAAAATAATCAAGCAACAACTAAAGCACAATCAACCACATTGCAATCAAGCAACAACTTGAATACAATCAAGCAATGTCGTAAATGCAATCAAGCATCTTTCTCACTTTCTCACGTTAAGAGTTTTCTCACTGGATCCGCTCCCTATATATGTATATATATATATATATATAGAGGAGGGATCATGTAAAAAAAAATCCCCCTGTGAGAAAAAAGAATGAATCATGTCCATCAGATCTAAAAAAATTAATGGTTGATATGCAAACAAGCAATGACTAAAACACAATCAAGCAACAAAATAATCAAGCAACAACTAAAGCACAATCAAGCAACATTGTAATCAAGCAACGACCTGAACACAATCAAGCAACGTCATAAACACAATCAAGCATCTTTCTCACTTTCTCACGTTAAGAATTTTCTCACTGGATCCGCTCTCTCTCTCTCTCTCTATATATATATATATATATATCTTAATTTAAAATTAAAAAATATATATCAATATTAGACTCTATCTGTAGAGAATAAAAAATTACTCCCTCCGTCCCATTATATTAGGCACACTTTCCTTTTCGGTTTGTCCCGTTTATTAGACACATTTCCATTTTTGGCAAAAAATTAACAACACTTAATCTCAATTAGTTAAAGTGAAAATTACATTTTCACCCTCATTTTTCTCCCTAATTACAACAATACCCTTCCCCATTCTCTCAAACCCTATCTCGTCGATTCATTTGTTCACCCTCATCATTCTTGCGCCGCATCTGAATCGATCTCTCTTCTCCCTCTCGCTCAAACCCTAAATCGGCCGATGCTCCGCCGCCCTCCTCCCTGATGTTCTAACTCGTCCGCCCCTCTCCTCTCTCAAACCCTAAACCTGTCGATCACC
>JAPKLW010000160.1:159722-185920 GCA_026898455.1 Plectranthus barbatus | reverse complement strand
AATCAAAGTCCTAAGGCCGTAAGGAACCCGAATCTACCCTTAAATCATCAATTAAATGCAAGAATTGGATGTTGAAGTAAGCTCACCGGAAATCGTCGACGGCGGCGGCGGCGCGAGGTGATTTCTGGCGACGAATCCTCTAATTCTCGATGTCCGAACACTCCTTATACTCCCAGGAACACGAATCTAACATCCATATATCAATTAACGGCCGGGAAAACGAGTTACACGGATTTAAATCTAAAAATCAAAACACCAAAACTCACCTCACTTCAAACGACGATAACTCTCTCAATACTCGTCCTCTCGAGACCCACAAGTAGCCAAATCGAAGCCCTCGACGAGAGCTATCTGATGGTGGTGGTTACTCGCTGGAATGTCGCCGGTGGTGGCCGGAAATCGGTCGGACGGGGGCGACGGGTTAAGTGTGGTAGAAGGGTTCTCACTCTTTCTCTCTCTACAATTATAATATAAGGTTGCATATGACATAATACATAGTCTGCCCTTAGTTTATGACTTCCATCATAAATCTCATATTATGATATAATTTCACCATTAATTCATATAGTATGATTTTCATAAAATTCCACCTTATGAAATTCATAAAATTCATGAATTATCCTTCTCCTCAACCATCATAGTTATCATATATTTCCACTAATTCTCGGTAATCCTTCCAAGATCATAAAACATATCAACTCAATTTCTCAAAGTATGAACATAAATCTCAATTTCAAATCTCCAAAGTTCAAATAAAACATTCCCAATTATTTCTCAATTGAGATAAATTCACTGTTACATCCGAACTATTTAAACAAGATCGAAATTAAACACGGGGTATTACATCCCCTCACCCTTATAAAAATTTTCGTCCCGAAAATTTATATAGCTTCAAAAAGCTCGGGGTATATTTCTCTCATCTTTTCCTCAAGCTCCCATGTCGCTTCCTCGTGCCCATGATGTTTCCACAACACTTTAACAAGCGGAATTGACTTATTCCGGAGCTCTTGCATCTTTCGGTCCATAATAGCCTCTGGCTTTTCATCATACTGCAAGTTCGGATTAATAATCACTTCTTCCTGACGGATCACGTGTTTCGGGTCGTGTACGTACTTTCTCAGTTGTGACACGTGAAACACACTGTGAATATCGCTCATATTTGGGGGTAATGCCGCCACTGGACCTATGCGCTCTAATATCTCGTATGGTCCCACATAGCGCGGCCTCAGTTTTCCTTTTACCCCGAAACGTACTATTCCCTTGGAGGGTGAAACCTTGAGGAAAACCTTATCCCCAATCTCAAAACATAACTCTGCCCTCCTAGAGTCGGCGTAGGATTTCTGTCTTCTCTGCGCTTCTCTGATCCTTTCCCTGATTTGCCGGACTATCTCAATCATCTCATTCACTGCTTCCGGTCCAACATTCTTTCGTTCTCCTACCTCGTCCCAATATAGAGGTGAACGACACTTTCTTCCATATAGCGCCTCATAAGGAGCCATTCCGATGGTTGCCTGATAACTATTATTATAAGCAAACTCAATCAAAGGCAAGATTGGCTCCCAACTGCTCCCTCGGTCTAACACCACGGTTCTCAACATGTCTTCGAGGGTTTGAATGGTCCTCTCAGACTGACCATCCGATTGAGGGTGAAATGCTGTGCTAAAATTCAAGCGTGTACCCAACTCCTGTTGTAAACTCCTCCAAAAACGAGATGTAAATTTCGCATCTCTGTCAGACGTAATAGACTTTGGCACTCCGTGCAGTCTGACTATCTCTCGAACATAAATTTGAGCTAACTTGTCTGATCCGTAATTTACCTTAATCGGTAAGAAGTGAGCACTCTTCGTTAGACGATCCACAACAACCCATATCACCGTATTTCCTTTCTGTGACCTTGGTAATCCCGTCACAAAGTCCATGGTGATATGTTCCCATTTTCACTCAGGAATGTCTAACGACTGCAACTTTCTATACAGCCGTTGATGTAAAGCCTTAACCTGCTGACATATCAAGCACTTCTCTACATACAAGGCTACATCCTTTTCCATACCATCCCACCAGTACTTGGTTTTTAGATCCTGATACATCTTAGTACTTCCTGGGTGAGCGGTATACGGTGTATCATGTGCTTCACTCAAAATCTCATTTCTTAATTCTTCACTGCTCGGCACTAAGATTCGGTCTCGAAACAACAGTGCGCTATCAGGTGCTTCCCGATATTCTCCTACTGGCTTAGTTCTCAATTTCTGATGTAATTTCTCAATCTCTGCATCTTCCTTTTGTGCTTCCATAATTCTCTTCCTCAGATCTGGCACTACTGATAAGACTGTCAATTCGCATCTCTTCCTTTCAGAAGGCGAAATCACTTCTAGATTGAGTCTCTCGAATTCCCTGATCAATCTGTCTTCTCTTGTAAGCATACAGCCTAACTGTGCTTCCCCTTTCCTACTTAATGCGTCCGCTACCAAATTTGCTTTGCCTGGGTGGTAATTTATGGTTAAGTCGTAGTCATTCACGAGCTCTAACCATCTTCTCTGCCTCATATTCAAATTCTTTTGTTCGAAGAAATACTTCAAACTCTTATGGTCTGTGAATATGGCACACTTCACCCCGTAGAGATAGTGTCTCCAGATCTTCAACGCATGAATCACTGCCGCTAATTCTAGATCATGAGTTGGATAATTTATCTCATGCGGCCTCAACTGTCTGGATGCGTAAGCTATCACCTTTCCGTCTTGCATCAAAACACAACCCAATCCGTTCTTCGAAGCATCAGTATAAACTTCAAAATTCTTATCTGGCTCTGGCACTGCTAAAACTGGCGCGGTTGTCAACAACTGTTTCAACCTCTGAAAACTCTCTTCACATTCCTGTGTCCATTCAAACTTGACATTCTTCTGTAGTAACTGGGTCATCGGCCTCGCAATCTTCGAGAAGCCCTCAATGAATCTTCTGTAATAACCGGCTAATCCCAGAAAACTACGAATTTCGTTCGGCGTAGTTGGTGATTTCCAGTCCATCACTGTCTGAATCTTGGCTGGATCTACCTTAATTCCGTCTGCCAAAACGATGTGACCCAAAAATGTCACTTCTCTTAGCCAAAATTCACACTTGCTGAATTTGGCATACAATTTCTCATCTCTCAGAGTCTGTAAAACCGTTCTCAGATGCTGCTCATGCTCGGCTTCACTCTTCGAGTATATCAGAATGTCGTCTATGAATACCAAAACAAAGTTGTCCAGATACGGATGGAATACTCGATTCATCAAGTCCATGAATACTGCAGGAGCATTCGTCAGTCCAAACGGCATTACTACAAACTCGTAGTGACCGTATCTAGTTCTGAACGCTGTCTTTGGTATGTCCTTTTTCCGAATTCTCAACTGGTGGTACCCTGATCGAAGATCGATCTTAGAAAACACTTTAGCTCCCATGAGCTGATCGAAAAGATCATCGATTCTCAGTAATGGGTATCTGTTCTTCAATGTCAACTTGTTCAGCTCTCTGTAGTCAATGCACATACGCATCGACCCATCCTTCTTCTTAACGAACAGAACCGGTGCACCCCATGGTGACACGCTTGGCCTGATATAACCCATGTCCAACAACTCTTGAAGCTGAACCTTCAGTTCTTGCAACTCCTTCGGGGCCATGCGGTACGGCGCTTTAGAAATTGGTGCCGCACCCGGTTCTAGATCAATGGTGAATTCTACCTGCCTGTTTGGTGGCAATCCCGGTAGTTCCTTTGGAAATACGTCTTCAAACTCTTTTACTATTGGAACATCTTGTACAGTCAGTTCAGGCCTCTCTTCTCCCTCCAAATATACTAAGAAGGCTTGACTCCCGACCTTACGCAACAACTTCGTTGCTTGAATCGCTGAAATCACGGGTACTCTCTGCCTCTTCTTAAATCCATGTACAAATGCCTCCTCATTTCCTAGCTGTGGAATGATCACTCTTCTCTCACGACACAAAATTGTCGCCATGTTCTCTGACAACCAATCCATTCCTAGAATTACATCTACGTCATGAATATCCAAAACGTTCAGTTCAGTTACTTGAATTTCATTCTCGTTCATCTTGATTCTCAAGTCTCGGCACACTAAAGTAGAAATAGTTGTTTCTCCTGAAGGTATTGCTACGTTCAAGTCCTGACTGTTCTTTTCTACTTTAAGTCCTAATGCCTCAACACATGCAGATGAAATGAATGTATGCGATGCTCCAGTATCGAATAATACCATAACAGGTATATCATTAATGCATCCCATACTTGCCAAGTTACCATCATCCTGATTCCCATCCAAGGCATAGGCCCGAGCTCTCCTTGGCTGCTCATTTCCACCTTGCTGATTTCCTTCTTGGTTCCTCGGTGGCGCCTGGTTACCCTGTCTGCCACCTCCTCGGTTCCCAGCAATTCCTCTCCAAGGCTAGCGGTGACCCCTGATTGCTCTCAACTGTTGATTCCCGGGTCTTTGAAAATTCTGACGGTTGCCTCCTTGGGCTGGCGGTGTAGAGCAGTTGATAGCATAATGTCCTTGTCCTCCACAGTTAAAGCATCTACTCGTATTCCCTTGACATCCTCCAGTATGTTTTCTGCCACATCTTTGACAGTTTTGCGGTCCTGCTTGATCACGCTTCTGAAATCGGTGAGGGTTAGGATTAAATCTTTGAAAGTTCTGCTGATTTGGCCTTCCTTGGAAATTTTGCTGTCTGCCTTGGTCATGGCGCTTCTGACTACCCTGACCCTGAATAAATTGCCTTGGCGGCTCCTCAAATTTTCTCTTCTGGTTCGATCCAGAAGCTTGCGCCTCATGCGCTCCCCATTCAGGCATTTCCTTCATAGTCTGTGATGCCTCAATGTCCAATGCGTGGCTCAGTAATTCTTGATAACTTAACCCTTACATAGTGGCCAACTGAGTACGAATGTCCTTGCGCAACCCATCTCTGAACTTGTCAGCCATCTTTTGCGGCGTATCCACCAAATGTGGCGCCATTTGCAGAAGCTCACCGAACTTCGTATCATATTCCTCAACTGACAGCCTTCCCTGTTCAAACAAAAAGAATTCAATTGTTCTCTCCCTTCGATACTGCTTAGGAACATACTTCTCGAAAAATGCTCCTTTGAAACTCTCCCAGCTGATGTGGTCCCTTTCTGCTGGTGCAATAGACTTAACATAAGTCTCCCACCATCTATCAAGCCTTACCCTTGAGCTGGTAGGACAAGCAATTAACCTTCTCCTCCTCGGAGCACCTCATGTGTTTAAATATCTTTTCAAGTTCTCTGACCCAATCTTCAGCGGCGGTGGGTCCTTCAGTACCATCAAATGTCGGTGGGTGTTGTTTCCTGAACGTCTCAACCCACATAACAGATGGGATTTCTGGTGCATTTCTTTGAGGTGGTGGAATTGGTCCATGCTGTCCTGCAGTTTCTTCCTCATCCGATAAGATTTCTAGCCCCTCAAAATCTTGGTTTGCCGGGACTTCTTCCCAATGGGGTTCTTCATAAATCGGCTGTGGGATGGCTCTCCCACGCCCTCGGCCCCTCTGGCCTCTTCCTCTTCCTCTGCCTCGGCCTCGGCCTCTCCCTCTTCCTTGCTCAATATATTCCATTACACCTTTCTGCAAAACAACATTAATTCAACAATCCCATATTAATTTCACCGTATAACATCCATCCTGACAACAAATCTCTTAACGCCATTTATTACTCACTCAAAGCTTTTAAATATTCCACTCATCTCATCCATAATCAAAAGAGGTTCCAAAATATAATCATAAATCTTCCAACGAAATCATCATAATAAAGGTCAACAATACAACGACAAAGTGTTCAATGACAGGAAAAAGTTCAATATAGAATACAAATAACTAAACAATAAAATCGTCAAATCTGTCAATCGGATCCCTCAGATCCCTCAGATCCCTCAGACGGATCCTCCTCCTCCTCATCATCCTCGGCCTCCATCGCTCCCTCTCCTCCATCCGGAGCATCCATCCTCCTGCCCCGACTGCCATCGGTATCACTGGACAAGCAGATCGGTGCCTGTCTAGTCCCATAACCGTGAATTGTCCCATATCCGCCAAACATGTCCTCCTGTCCACTAGGTGTCGGCCTGGGCCACATCTCTGCACTATCCTGACCTAAATCCTGGGCTGGCACGGCATGACTGGGTCCTCCCACATCCCACTGTGACTGCGGATACGACGGAACTGGTGGTCTGTAATCTCCTGTAAACATCGTCGGGTCCTGATACTGAGTAGGTGACTGTACCGTAGTCATGGACATGCTGCCTAGTGCATATGGATCATAAATCCCTCCCTGCGGATATCCAGGCGGAAATGGCATGTATGCCGCTGTCGGAGTACTAGGCACAGGTCGCACTCTCCGTCTCGATGTAGGGGCATGTGCGGGCGCAATCTGAACACTAGCTGGCGCTGGTGGCGAAGCTGGAGTGTACTCAGGTGACGAGGCCCTGGTCCGAGATACCTCTGTACCTCTAGAAGATGCTGGCGAAGGGTTTCCCTCAGCAACTACCCTCTGAAGCAAATCCCCCATAAAACGTTCATAACTCCTCGCGGTACCTATCTCGCTATCAGAATGCCACCTAACCAATGATACTACCCATCTAGACCATCTTTCCGGCATAAGGTTCATGGTTAGCTCCATCGCCTCTCTATCTGTCACTCCCCGATGGCGTACTCTTTTCCATAACTCCAAATACTCCACTAAAGCTCCTGCGAGGTTATCCTCAGTGAAAGGAAGTTGCTCTCGGAAATGTCTCACTAATCGATCATGTGATGCCATTTGTCACCAAAACATATAAATAACAGTTAGTACGAGGTCATATATAATAATTACACCACACCCAACTAAAATTTCCTCGGATCCTCACACATCATACTAACTCATTTTGAGTCTATACATTCAACAACCACTGTGTACCTTTTGTACGCTCACATACTCACTTGTAGTTTCTACAAGTCAACCAACTCTCACAACCCATTAAACCAACAATCCAGGAAATTTTCAATTTCCACACCAAATCAAGTCAACGCCTTTTTAAGGCCCACAATTATTCAGTTCAGTGCATTCAGGTTATCCCTCCATTCAATAGCAGATTATACCACTCTATAGCTCATTATTCTCTATGCATCTATAGCCATTATATTGAGGTTTGGTTACTTGCAATTTATTCAAATATCAAATTAATACTTCACAATTAACTCACATTTTCCAGGTGGTCACCTCACCGGTGCCAAAACATAAAAATTTTCCGCATCTATCCATCGGAACTTTCCAATCATAAAATTTCCCATCCTCCACAATCACAATTCCAACCACTTTCAACATCAACATTATAAACATTCTCATTAAATCACAAAACTTCAACTCAACACAATCAACCCATCCTTTTCACTCCATAATAAAGCCATTTTTCTTTCCAAATTTCAATTACTTCCAACAAGACTCACACTGTTTCAAATCATTCAAATCGTACTAAAATTGCAAGTAGGGAAACTTTTGAACTTTAGAAATCTGAAAACTTTTAAAAACTTGAAAACATACCTCAGGTAGCGCAGGATGGAGTAGGGTGTAAGCTTGAGCGATCACTTCTCACGGATTTTCATAACATTCAAAGACTCGAAGTTTTAAAATATTTCAAAATTCATTTTAAACTTGAAAACTCAGCTCTGATACCACCTCTGTAACGCCCCCATCTGACCTTCCTAATATGAGGCCACGTTACATTGATGTTTCAGGTTTTGATGAGCATTTCCAAAATATTTAAATAAGAGGAAGACTTAATTTCAAATAAAAGTAGTTTAACAGAAGCACAAATCCTTCGAGTCAGTTATCAACATAATTTCAGTCAACAAACATTCAAAAGGGGGAAGGGGTTTTCAGAGAGTGTAGCAGCGTGTGTGTAACGTGATGGTGACATGTATATGAAGATACATGTCACAGGATCTTATTCTTTGCAAAACTCTTCACATCTCCAGCTTACACCCCGCTACCTCCATCCAAGCTGCTTAACCTGCACGTTTTAGAAATAACGCGAGGGCTGAGTACTTTCGAACCCAGTGAGAAACATGCCAAAAACATACATTATATAGGAAACATGCTATGCAACTCACACAGCTAAACACGGGGTTTTGTTGAAAAGAACCGTGTTAGCCAAAACATTTTATTCCACACGTGTGTTATTTTAGGTGTTATCATATCTGTGTCAGGGTTGTAACTGGAAGTTGGCCGGCTTCCAAGTTACGATGATCAATTAGGAATGAATAAACACTCAACCTACTGTCATCTAGAGTGCACTAGTCTCAGAAATCCTTGTTGAGACCCGATCGCTTATAATTCATCAATTAGATCTCTACATTCAATCTCATTCACAATTTCACATTCATATATAACAAATTCCACCTTATATCTTCCAATTCCCATCATATGGAGTCGCTACGCCATATGTACTAATTGAGTTCTAGCGCAGTTATGAGAACCTGGTTCCAAACTCATTAGTTATTCTCTCTTGTCGTTGGGAAACGACAGAGGACAGATAATGATTACGCAAAACAAGCATAGCAGTTTCATTTTAAAGGAAAGCAGTTTATACACATTTTAAAAAGAAAGCACGCATTTTGAGTTTTTACTGAAATAGTTTCTCACCTCGTTCTTGGCTTTTATATAGATGTTTCTTTGCGAGATTGAGCTCAACAGTCCTCGTTCTCAAATTCCTACAATAAATCACGGTTTACCAAATTAGGAATAACAATCTAGGACCATAATACGCTTAGAAATTCTAATCCAATTCATCTCAACTTAAGTCTCTCTTGATCTCTTCTTTCAACCTTCTATAATTTACGATTCCAATCTATGATCAACCAAAATAAATCGTAATCCAAGACTCGATGATTTATCAAATCATATTTTCTTGTTTAACATGCTCCCCAATTCATAATATAATCAAATGGGTTGAAAGGAATTGAAATGGGATGAAAAATATCTTAAAAATCATGATTTATACTTAAGGGTCGAAGTCCGTTCCGAACGGGTTGTGTCCGTCCCGAACGGAACGAACAAAACACGAAAATGGCCTTAAAGCCGTACCAAATCCCGAGCGGGATCCCCTCCATCCCGAACGGGATGGAGCCTGCTGTTCGTGTCCCGATCGCGATCCGTCCCGAACGGGACCAAGCCGTTCCGAACGGGACGGGTCGTCTTCTCCGGCGAGTTCGCCGTTCCCGGCCCTGAAACTTGCATTTTCTCTCAACCCAAACACCCGATTACACATGCAATCACTAAATCAAAGTCCTAAGGCCGTAAGGAACCCGAATCTACCCTTAAATCATCAATTAAATGCAAGAATTGGATGTTGAAGTAAGCTCACCAGAAATCGTCGACGGCGGCGGCGCGAGGTGATTTCTGGCGACGAATCCTCTAATTCTCGATGTCCGAACACTCCTTATACTCCCAGGAACACGAATCTAACATCCATATATCAATTAACGGCCGGAAAAACGAGTTACACGAATTTAAATCTGAAAATCAAAACACCAAAACTCACCTCACTTCAAACGACGATAACTCTCTCAATACTCGTCCTCTCGAGACCCACAAGTAGCCAAATCGAAGCCCTCGACGAGAGCTATCTGATGGTGGTGGTTACTCGCCGGAATGTCGCCGGTGGTGGCCGGAAATCGGTCGGACGGGGGCGACGGGTTAAGTGTGGTAGAAGGGTTCTCACTCTTTCTCTCTCTACAATTATAATATAAGGTTGCATATGACATAATACATAGTCTGCCCTTAGTTTATGACTTCCATCATAAATCTCATATTATGATATAATTTCACCATTAATTCATATAGTATGATTTTCATAAAATTCCACCTTATGAAATTCATAAAATTCATGAATTATCCTTCTCCTCAACCATCATAGTTATCATATATTTCCACTAATTCTCGGTAATCCTTCCAAGATCATAAAACATATCAACTCAATTTCTCAAAGTATGAACATAAATCTCAATTTCAAATCTCCAAAGTTCAAATAAAACATTCCCAATTATTTCTCAATTGAGATAAATTCACTGTTACATCCGAACTATTTAAACAAGATCGAAATTAAACACGGGGTATTACAATATATTTTTGTTGTAAACTAATATATACTCTCTCCGTCCCACCTCAATTGTCCCACTTTCCTTTTTCGTCCGTCCCACCTCAATTGTTCCATTACTTAAAAAGGTAACTTTTTCACACTCAACAATAAAATATTAATTCCACTCAACTTACTTTACACTCACACTCCTTGGTTATTGTTTCCAAAGTCACTGGGACAATTCAGCCGGGACGGAGGGAGTATTTTTTATTTTAAGATTTACATATATATTATATTATATAATATTTAATTGTCTTTCAATTCATATTTTTTATTATTTAATTATAACTAATAATTTATATTTATATGATCTTAATTATAACTAGTAATTTTAATCTTGAAAATAAAATTAAAGAAATTTATATATAATATGTGGTTGGGTAGTTGCTGATAAAGTATAGTTATTAATTTTAATTTTATTTCCTTACAATAATTTATAATTTTTATTATTTTAATTATAATTATTAATTTTAATTTTGAAAATAAAATTAAATAAAGATTATATATAATATTGTGGTTGGATGGTTGGGTGGTTGTTGATAGAGTATGTAAAAATTGTTGTGGTTGGGTTGAGATGATATTGATGATGTTGAGGAGAGAGAAACTAATTAAATAATGAAGTGGTTGGATGGTTCGATGGTTGGATGGTTGAAGTGGTTGTTGTTAGAGATAGTCTTAATAGATAAAACCCGCTTAAATCATTTAGGCGTGCGTAACCTAAGACCTTCCCGTGATTTTTTAATAGGTAAAAGGGTTTAATTTTATCTCCAACTATATGTATTTTTTAAATTTTATCCTAATTTTAAAATAAAAACTTAAATTATTTATAAAATTTGGTTGCATTGTTGAAAATGAAAGTTAGTAAATTAATGTCACACCTAAATGCCCTTTACATTTCAAACACGACAATACAATCAAATTTTCATTAATTAAAAATAATTTATCTTATATTTGGATAATTTTAAAATTTGGTATTTATTTAAACATTTGAATAATTTAATTAAATTTTGAAAAAATGCACATAATTTAAAATATAATTGAACTTCTTTTGACTTTGTTAATCTATCAATTTTATCTATTTATTGTAGCAAATTGCAGGGGACAAATAAAAAAAAACTAATTTTCACTATGGTAATGAAATTAACATTATTTTGCTTTATTGCATACTAGTTTACTCTATATGCAATGTGCAATATATATGCATTATTTTTTATAATTAATTATTAAACAAAGGAAACATGTTTAGCTAATGCACCACACCACCAATAGTGTACACAATTAAAGGGTAATTAGAAATAATCACCACGTGTCAATCTTTTTTCTTTTTCTTTTTGTGATATGTTGTTTGCATTGCACATTTATTGAAAGTGATTACCAAATAGAACATAGACGAAGTATTTAACGATCGTACTCGACAGTCAATATTAATCATTATTTTCATTTCTAAATCAAATTTATTTAAGATTGTATGTTGAAGTTATGATCTTGATTGTATATTTGAAAATGTTTAGTACACTGCTAATAAAATAGTTCAATTATTTTAACTAAGCTTACATGAATCTCAAAATTTTACCTGAATTTCTCTTATATATTTGATATAAGATGCATTTGTCGTTTAAATATTAAAATATGAGATCAATTAAAATTATGCCGTACCATGAATTATAAGTCTAAATTTGCAGGGTATTATAGTTCACAAATAACTAATCTTAATATATTGAATGAGCTGATATTTCACACATAAATACCTTTTTAGGATTATTGTCAATCAAGCACGTGTGAAAGATAGTTTAATTGTCGATTTAAAATTTGAAATATAAATTCTCAATATATAGGACTTAAAAAAAGTCCAATAAAATTTCAAGCTCTGGAAGTGACAATAATTAGCAATTAAAATTGGCAACGATTAGTTAGGAATTTAGGGGTGACAATTGCTAACCCGACACGATAATAATGATACGAACTCGATCTAAAATACGATAATAATCAAACACACACAAATTGTTAGCACTACACTTAGAGCTAAAAAGTTTGTATATAACATGATAATCCGACACGAATCTGATACTCCCTCCGTCCCGGCTGAATTGTCACGGTTACTTTGGGCACAATAACCAAGGAGTGTGAGTGTAAAGTAAGTTGAGTGAAATTAATATTTTATTGTTAAGTGAGAAAAATTTGCCTTTTTAAGTAATGGGACAATTAAGGTGGGACAGACAAAAAAAGAAAGTGAGACAATTAAGGTGGGACGGAGGGAGTACGAATGACATGAATTACCACCCCTAATTAGAATCAACAAAAAATCCACATTAATGTTGGACCCACTAACATAATGCTACATTGCACGCTGCTGATTTATTAAATGGTGGTGTTCGCGCGCTTTTTGATATTT
Organism: Plectranthus barbatus; assembly: GCA_026898455.1. NCBI lineage: Eukaryota > Viridiplantae > Streptophyta > Magnoliopsida > Lamiales > Lamiaceae > Plectranthus > Plectranthus barbatus. Next base: position 173,365 of record JAPKLW010000160.1, on the reverse strand, counting down.
TTATGTTTGGAGCCAATAGATTATTTTTGTGACATGTCATATATTTTTGTCGAATTTCAATTGGAATGTTCTTAATTTTGATCAGGATTAAAAGTATTTCGATTAGAGTAATATAATTATGAATCTATGATGGAAATTGAGGATACTTGGATCGGAATTATGGATTTCAATTGTATCTCGCACAAAAATACTGACTCATACAAGTTGTTGCCATAATTTTACACACCACATATACTGTAATTAGGAATTAAATACTAAAACATTTCATGCATAAATATATAATTAGAAAGGAAAAAAAAAAAATTGCAATGCCATTTTGCAATTAGATATAAAAGCTAATTTAATACAACCACTCCTTAATTTTTGGATATGTAAATATATTTTCTTCCATGACCCGCTTCTTTCTTCTTTCAAGGCGCAGAGTCACATTTTACAAAATCATGAACGCCTACGAACCAACGCCCATTTAGGATCCCCTCTCGCATTCTTACGCATAATTATCCGATCTCAACATCCCCGGCAGTTCACCGCCGTCGACCGGAATTCATCAATCTGTTCCTCACATGGGTAAGCCATGCGCCTACTATATTATATTTGAGTTTCAGCTGCCCATTTTATGTTTTCATAATGGACAAAACGTCGATCAAATTATCTGATACAATATTTGTCAGCGATTTGATGGTATTGGATGATTGAATCATTGAATCACCGTCGCGCTATTTTCGGTTTGTTTTGGTAGTTTTATTTGTATGTTGATTCGGTATGGATTATCTGGCGTGACTGGTGGTGAATTGTAGTGCGATTATTGGTTGCATGATTATTCCTTTGATTTCTATTTTTAAACTTTTGGAGCTTATGCATAATATTCGTTTACGTTCAATTTTTTTATCTGCATGAGATTTCTGAGGTGTTGACATTTGAAATTTGGAAATATGCCAGGGTAGTTGGATGTGGACATGATTTTGTCTTCAGAACTTCATAGACACTACTAGTTGCTCAAATATAGCCGTTAGCCGAGCTCATAGGCGGTCATGATGGGTTCTAAGCAACCAACATATATAACTTATATTTTTTCTCATTTCAATACAAAGATATTACAAAAAAAAATAACTCATTTCAGTATAACAATTTTCAAACAAGATTTTGAAATGACCCTAACGAAACAAAATTAGATCAATATTTATCCAAGCACCCCAATCAATATTTCAAACCATGGACCCAAGTAATGGGGCAGGGGTTGCCTAGCCTGAGTTTTCTTGTCATGGTTTCACTTCATTGAAACATCGTATTTTGATTGCTTATCTAACTCATTTTGAATTCGAGTACAGTACAAGATGTTACTCTTATTTGATAAAATGTTTTTATTTGAGTTTTCTTACAAGTATATGTTAATGCACACATGCGTGTGTGTTTAGATTATTTATGCTGCAGCTGGTGCACTGTTCCATTTCATATTGAGTTATTATAATGGACATGATTATTATTATTTATTACAAGAAAACTGCTGTTGCTTATCCAGAAAATGACAACGGATGTTGCTCAACTCACCTCATAGACGGGGATGGAAATTTCAATGTTGAGGGAGTTGATAATTTCATGAAGGAAGTTAAACTTGCCGAATGTGGGCTTTCTTATGCCATAGTAGCCATCATGGGCCCTCAGAGTAGCGGTAATATATTTTTTATAGTTAATGATTGCTCACTTCTAAAGCTATGTTCCTGAAATGCATTGCTTGATTTGACAGGGAAAAGTACATTACTGAATCAACTGTTTCGTACTAATTTCAGAGAAATGGATGCTTTTAAGGGAAGGCATGCACTTATTAACTCTGCTGCTGTTGTTTTCTATTCCATAAATTGTTCAATACTGACAGCATCCAACTCAATCAGGTCGCAGACCACAAAAGGAATATGGATGGCTAGGTGTGTCGGCATTGAACCTCTAACAATCGTTATGGATTTAGAGGGTACTGATGGAAGAGAACGCGGAGAGGTAAACAAATCTTATGTATCTTAACATTCTCATGATGCTTTTTGCATAACATGGTTTTTTTACATCAAAATTTTCTTGTTTTGGGACTTCTGATAAAAAATTTATTCATATTTCTGGCTGCTATGGCTCAACCTGTTTATATGATTCCACTCTGGTGCTAGCTGAACCATACTACCCTTTTCTTTTTCCTTTTCCTTATCTTTTAAGAAAAATTCTGTTTGTTAGACCTTAATTTTCTATTAGTTTGCCCTTCTTCCAGTGTCCAGAGAGTCTCGTTAACATGATTCGAGAGCATATCTATGAATCTATTGATTTGTATCCTGGTCTTATACATCTCATAAGAGTTTATTCTACGGAGTATATATTTTTTTTCCCCAGAAAGGGTCAGTTGTTATTGATTGTTGAAGTGGTGGCACTACTTTAGCTATTTTTCCCCTGTCCAGGATGATACTGCCTTTGAGAAGCAGAGTTCTCTTTTTGCCCTTGCAGTATCAGATATAGTGCTGATCAACATGTAAGATTATTGACTGGATTGTAATGACTGCAATGTTTTTAGCATTACTTGATTAGTCTCATGGTATATTATAATCTTCAGGTGGTGTCATGACATTGGCCGTGAGCAAGCTGCAAATAAACCTCTCCTGAAAACTGTGTTTCAGGTAAGTCATTGTTCTGATTCTGATATTGAAAATCTTTCACATGCACAGTATGATTTGACATGCTCTCTGAACAGGTTATGATGAGACTATTTAGTCCACGTAAGACAACTTTATTGTTTGTTATTCGCGATAAAACAAGGGTATGCTGTCCTCCTTATGTCTAATCTGAATGCCTAGGTATATATTAAAATGTCTAATACTTGCTGCATTGCATTTTTCCTTATCATAGACACCTCTGGAAAACTTGGAACCTGTTTTACGTGAAGACATTCAGAAGGTACATTGTCTTCGATATATACATGGGTGTTTTTTTTTTTTTTGTAATATATATTCCTCATTTCTTTATGCTCGTCTTGGGAAGATATGGGATTCTGTCCCGAAACCAGAAGCTCTCAGGGAAACCCCATTAAGCGAGTTTTTCAATGTAAGATGATGAGATGTTTGTAAGTTCAATCATGTATTCCGAATTGGTAATGAAAGATGACATTTTTTGTTTCTCTGAAATCATTGAATGGCAGGTTGAAGTTGTGGCTCTCTCTAGTTTCGAAGAGAAAGAAGAGCAATTTAGGGAGCAGGTACATGCTGTCGTTTGTACCCAAGAAAGTTGTACTCATTTTATAAAAGGCTTGTTAGCTAGTGTTACGAAGAAGTGGATTTTTTGGTTGTTTAAATATTGTGAGCTTCTTGCGGAAAACTGGATGCTCTACCAGTTAATGGAGACGATAACTGTTTGTTTGGTTTAACATTTTTATTTTTACATTTAAGGTGGCAAGTCTAAGACAACGATTTATGCAATCTATTGCACCTGGTGGGCTTGCTGGTGACAGGCGTGGTGTAGTTCCAGCTTCAGGCTTTTCATTCAGTGCACACCAAATATGGAAGGTCATAAAGGAGAACAAGGACCTTGACCTGCCTGCTCACAAGGTAGCGATTCATATGTATTTTTATGGACCACAACAAACTTTTGAGGTTAGAACACTGAAACATTGCTTGTTTGTTTGTAGGTTATGGTTGCAACTGTTCGTTGTGACGAGATTGCTAATGAGAAGTTCTCTTCATTCATTGAAAATGAGGTGTTAATCCCATGACAAAAATGCAGATATTATCTGAGCTATTCTATTTTATTTCTGTTAAAAATTGTGAATTTGTTGGTTCATATTTCCAGGAATGGCGTGAATTAGAAGAGACAGTACAAACTCAACCAGTCCGAGGGTTTGGGAAGAAGCTCACCTTAATTCTTGATGCTTGTTTAAAACAGTAAGTCAAGCAGACTTGAACATATATTTTTCTACTGTATTCAAATATAAACATGTAAGACAGATTTGCAATCAGTGAAGAAATTAGCAATTGTTCATGAGTGATGTTGACTGTCCTTTTTCCAGACATGATAATGTATAACATTCCATTATGCTATTAGGTTCCCAGAGGCTAGTAAAACATTTTGTTCAACTAATGTGATAGGACCTGATCAATGAGACAATGACGAGAGTGCTGGGGTCTGGAAAGCTAAATATAGCTGAGGGATGAAATAAGACTTCTTCAAAAGAATATCTGAGCTCTTCCTATGTTATTTTCATGGATTTAGTTGAGGTGTATCTCTCATAGAATAAGGTATTCTGTATTCACATGGAACGGTCAGACCAAATTGTTTGGCAAGTAAGATAGTGAACATAACTTAACCCAATACCATGGTAAAAGGTTAAGGGTTGACCCACACTTATATGCTTATCCACATTTTCATGTGGAACCGATGTGAAACATCATGACAGTAAAAGGTTTTATATATATATATATATATATATTTCTTCTATCTCTGTGGAGTTTTAGTGGTTGCTATCTGACTTTGAGCTTTTATGTCAATTTTATATTTTCTTTCCCATGCTAGGTATGATTCTGAAGCCACATATTTTGACGAAGGTGTGAGAACTGCAAAGAAGAAACACTTGGAAGAGAAGCTTTTGCAGGTTCTTTTCTCAATCTTATTATGATTGTTGAAGCACACACAAACACACAGTTATGTTATATCCAATCTAACCGAAACTTTGCTAAGCAACAAAGATATTTTTTTCCATCTAGTGCAACTTAAATGCTTTTAGATGTATTAGTGTGTGTTTTATTTTGCTTGAAACTTCTGCATGAAGTAGGGGTTAGATGGGATAGTGATAGCAAAGAGAATAAAATTGTGTAGAAAATAAATTTTCATGAGTGATGCAGAGTGCAGACTACTTCTACTAGTTGAGATGTATTTCTGATGGTGATTGAAAAGTCATAGAGCTTTACAAGTATCTTTGTTAGCAAACATCAACAGTGAGAATCATGCTTCTTCATGCAGACAGAAAGTGTACTTTTACCAGGCTGAGTTGCTGCATTAATCTTACCTAATAAACATTAGCTTATTGAATATTCCTACTCTCAGGCTTAGCAATAGTGGGGGAAAAAATATATAAGAAGAGCACTTATGACTTCCGAAAGGAGGAAATGAACCTTTATTTATCTTTTTGCATGACTGTAAACTAGGATTTGCCACATGACGAACTTTTTAAGACATCTGGTATTTGCATTCCAGACCTAGACATCTGGTATTTGCGTTCCAGACCTAGTAGTGTTTACTTAACCAAGAACATCTTTGACCATATAGCATACTTCTTGGATTATCTTTCTGTTGGTATGATCGTCTGTTTCCTGCTTTGTGTCCTTGTTTGAAACCACTTTAAGTTGTAACAGATTTGAAGATTCATCTGCTACTTTTTCCTTCTTAATTTTATTCTTCAAGGGGGTGGGGGCTGGATTTGATGAATGCGAGTTAAACTCATCCTAATAATACTTCATTTCATTCTCTATTGACACTTACAGTTTTTCCTACCTTTTGTTTCGTTAGCTTGTCCAACCAGCATACCAATTCATGTTGGGCCATATACGCTCTGGAGCCCTGGATAAGTTCAAAGAAGCATTTGATAATGCGCTGAATGAGGGGAAAGGATTCTCTACAGCTGCACGTGAATGCACCCAGCACTTCATGTCACAATTTGATGAAGAGTCTGAAGGTACGATTTTCGTCATTCGGAGACATCTCAGCTAGAGGTTTCTGGGATAACCTTTAACTTGAAGTGAACCCTCTAAAAGGATACCTTTAACATCAGCATAACCCTGTAGATGACACGCAAGCCTTGACGCTTAAACTTCATTCGCAGCTAGAATCTGTCATTTTATTATTTAGAATGTCTATCTGAAATTGTCCTTAATATTTTAAGTTGCAAGTTCGCAGCAACCTTCTTTTTTTTATGATCATGACTATGAGTTATCATGTGGTTTTGTATTTTCTAGGCGCTCATATTGACCAAGCAAACTGGGACTCTTCTAAAGTGAGAGAAAAACTCAGCCGTGACATAGATGCACATATTGAATCAGTTCGGACAGCCAAATTGTCGGAGCTTACAACCACGTATGAGGTATGAGATATTGTCTTATTAGATTGTATCTTTCCTTAGAGATCTTGTTGCAGTAGTTAGGAACAGAAATACAGAAAAATCTATGCTCCTAGGGATGAGGGTGATAAACCTGAAGTTTTTTTTTTTCCGGTAAACTGATAATATGCTCTCATCAACAAACAACCAGTTCTGGTATTCTATAGCAACTCTATGCACACATCATTTTAAGCTACTTTCAAATAAGAACCCTCATGTCATTTTCATAAAGCTACTCTTAAGAATTCGTAGTTGGTCTCATTTCTTTGCATATCCATCTATTGCTTTGTCATAAATGGAATGTGTGTGATCCCCATAATTCTAGAGTTCTTTTTTCACTCTCTTCCTTCCATATATGGTTTATATAATGCAAACAATTCCCACTGATAGCTTTTGTCTGCAGAAAAAATTAGATGAGGCATTGGCTGCACCTGTTGAGGCTTTGTTAGATGGAGCCAGCAATGACACCTGGCCTGCAATCAGAAAGCTTCTCCAGAATGAGACGGAAAGAGCCATTTCTGGATTTTCCAAGGCACTTTCTGGTTTTGAAATGGATAATTCAACCAGGGAAAAAATGCTATCGCAGTTGAAGATTCATGCAAGAGGAATAGTTGAAGCAAAGGCAAAAGATGAAGCTGGAAAAGTTTTGATGCGTATGAAAGACAGGTACTAGTTGTACTTGTTTTCATTACCTTGAATAAATAGCTGTTTATTCTCCTAATGGTTGCTGGCTGAACTACGTGGACAGATTCTCAACATTATTTAGTCATGATGCTGATTCAATGCCACGTGTCTGGACTGGAAAGGAAGATATTCGAGCAATCACTAAAACTGCTCGTGCTGCTGTATGATATTCTCCACTGAGATCTCTCATCGGACTAATGGTTCTTGAATGAGATTGCTTTTAGATTAAAACTTTGTTTTATGCTTGTTTTCTTCTTGGGGCCAGTCACTGAAATTGCTATCGATTATGGCTGTTATTCGGCTGGAAGGTGATGCTGATAGTGTTGAGAGTACCTTAACCCTTGCTCTTATGGATCCAAAAGCTGCAGCTTCTACCAATAAGAGTATTACAGCAGACCCTCTGGCCTCAAGCAGTTGGGATAAGGTTGTTAGCTATATTCATTGAATGTTTATAGTCATGGAATCGTGGAAATGGTTTCTGTAGAGAAACAGTCAATAAATTAGTCTAATCATTATTTTCTAACAATAATTTCTGCCATTTCCTTGCTCCCCTATTTCACCTCCATGCACAATACTTATCTTATTAATTATTCACTGTCCAGGTTGAACCACCAAGGACATTGTTAACACCAGTCCAGTGCAAATCAATATGGAGGCAGTTTAAATCTGAGACTGAGTACACAGTTGGTCAGGCAATTACTGCTCAGGTAAAATTGTACTTACCACCACTTCTGGAAAAAAATGAAGGCTTGGGTCACATCATAAAAATTCTCTTGAGGCTTTGATTCCTGTTACTTCATGTCAAGCAAAGTATCTAATGAAATTATTATCTGTTTGTGTTCATAATCATGAATGAACTTCTCAAAAAAATCAGGAGGCTAGCAAGAGAAATAGCAATTGGTTACCACCTCCATGGGCGATTGTCGCATTACTTATCTTGGGTTTTAATGAATTTATGACCCTTTTGAGGTACTATCTATTATTTATTCTATATTTGTGCTGGTTTGATTTATGTTATTTCAGAGGTAGTAACATTATTTTCTCCCTTTGCATTGTATCTTTCTGATAGAATTTTCCTGTATCACTATCGCTAGATGGTTTATTTGTTGTTAATTAGCTACTTGTAGATTTTACTAATGTGGTGCCCCTTGAACAGAAACCCTCTGTATTTGGGCCTCATTTTCATGGTATTTCTGCTCGTAAAAGCCCTCTGGGTGCAATTAGATGTCTCTAATGAGTTCAGTCGAGGAATGGTAAGTGCACTTTTTTTCAGTTATTATCTTTCTCTACTTTAGAGGGTTGTACTTTCAGTAGCCGTATTTTTCTTGAAATATTTACCTTCAGCTATGTATTCGATTGACAATTATTTATACTTTATGTGCATAAATGTTACTGCATACAAAGCAGAGGATCTCAACTTTTTTGGATGTTGTTGTTGATCATGCACTCCTTTAACCTCTGTGGAGACTATATCTATGCTGCTTTGTGAATTCTTTAAGTTTCTTGGAAGCACTCTTTTAACTCTAAGGAGACGCTATATCTTTGTTGCTTTCTTAAATCTTGAAGATTCTTGGTAGCAAGGCTTGTGTATCAGTTGAGTAAACTCATAACAAACTTTCTGAATGTACATCTTCTTTCATGTTAATTTGCCTCTGGAAAATCATTTTCACGTTTCATAGGATTAAGGAAGCTTTATAGCAAACAATTAAACTCATATATGTTGCAACGCATGTAGCCTTTCTTCTATTTGAGGTCTAATATCCGTGTTCATGCTTACAGCTACCTGGAGTTCTCTCAATATCCACCAAATTTGTCCCTACTATAATGAACCTTGTAAAAAAGCTGGCGGAGGAGGGCCAAATGGCTGCTAATCCTAATGCTCAACGGAACCCTCCGAATCCACCGAGGGCCCCTGCTCAGGTAACTTCATCTGATAATGGGAAAAATGATTAATCTAGTTCCCCGGACATCAGAAAGCACGTTGAGCTGCCAATTACTCTCGTGTGAGGACTCCATCTCTATTACTATTGAAACATAATCGCAAATAGCCAACCTTATGGATTCTCCGGCTTACTCTCCCACAGAGTGACTACAAGCAAATGGTGAAAAGTTCATTTAGTTGTAGGTGTCTTGAGTGGAAAAAATAAAATAAACTGCGTCATTAGTTTTAATGTTTCTTGAGTGATGATAATCCACAAGGCTTTTACTATCCTGGCCTTGATTGTGATTGTCTGGCTTATCCTTCTATTTGTATCATTATATATTGAATATATTATATACTAAGTAAATCATTTATTTTCTTATCACGAGTACTGTTCTGATCAATGTGATATATCTACCATTTCAACTCATTCCAGTTAATGGTTTATAAAATTAGCATAACGGCTTCCCTTTTATTTCTCTCTTTGAATCAATCTTGCTTCACATTGCCATCGTCCTTGAAGAATCTCTCAAAGACTACATTCAAGAAGTTGAACACTTTATTCTCAGTTATGTCTTTTTTAGGTGCTATGTTTTCCTTTTTTGAGGGATGAAATATTTGTGTGCATAATTTGAACCAAGTTTGGCAGTCTAGCTAGGAAACTGTCTAAGATCATTTAGTTGGGATTTGAACTTGTTGTGGCAGCAGGCAGGGAACAAATGTTATTTGTTGTATATAATTATTTGTCAGCCACCCTAATTAGCATCTCAATGATCGATATCTTCCTTCAATTATATCCTTCAATCATTGACTTCCAATTATTTTAGAACCTCTATGTGTTCCAATATTCTGTGGTGTCATGTTGCTCGGTGCTATGTTTGCCTCATCTAAAATACTCATCATAGCCATGCTAATTATATTATTAGATTATGTGTCCTAGTCAACTAAAAGACGAATTTGCCTTCAGCACCAAAGCTTTTGGAAGAATCCTTAGTCATCTAGCTCTCATGCACGTAATTGTGCATTGTCTCTCTTCCAGCTTTGCTTTTGCAGCACACACATTGATTGTAATAAATGTAAATATGGGAGTATATTGATGGTGGAGATTGCTTGTGGACACCATGAAAACTAGTTTTTTTTTTGTGTGGTAATGGTGGTCAGTGGTATTTTAGAGGGAAACAAATATACAGCAACACTCCCCCACCGACACCCCCCTCCAACATAGATTGGCCGGAAGTGTAAGTGAAATAGTGAATCAAATTAGTTTACGAGCAATTCACCATTCACTTGAAAATATTTAAAATTAATTCGAGATTGATTTAAGTTGAGGTTCCACCATACTAATGATATGCTTGCAAGACTTTGGAGTTTGATTGAGAGCTTTAAACTTTAAAGTATTTATATATAATTCTTCTTATAATTTGATTTGATTTGATGATTTACACTTATAACTAAATAATTGAATTGTTAAGTTTTAATTGAGTATTTTTATTTTATAAATAAGGAGTATTTGAGAATCAGGTCAGAAAATTAAATGCCCCCTGGGCCTGATGAAGGTGGTAATAGGGCAGAGGGGTTGTTCAAATTGGTAAATGCAGTTGAAATAATTTGAGGTGAAGATTGAGAGCTGAAAATAATTTCCAGCTGTGGTAGAATTAGAAACACAAGTTTTCATGTGCTAGTGTCTGTGTAGTGAATGTGGCAGGTTTCAGAATTCAATGTCATCCCTTCCCATCTACCATTCTTCTCCCTTTCAAACCAATTCACACATTTATTCACAAAAAAAACCTTATCATGGAGTATATATATTCAACTGTCTCGCTTTTCATATCTGTAGACTACTATCTATATATAATATACCCAGTTAATATGTAATCACTAAATTTTTTTGTTCTTAATAGAATATAAATTCATAATGTTTCAACACCAGTTTGTCACACTCTATCACTCAAGAGGCGTATATAATCGAATGTTATTAATGAATTCTCTCCTGAAGAAGACTAAAGGAGAAAACGACATATACGAATATTGTATATTTTAAATAAAATAATGTTATATTCTTGTACGTGTGCTGTGATTTTAAATGTTTTGGTCATTTTTTAATTTAATGAATTGAATATAATTAGTAATTTAGCAGCAAGATTAATTCAATTACATGATACAATGTTGTAACATAAAATTACTTAGAGCTAGAGCAATAAAATTAAATATTTTAATTTGAAAAGATAAATGGTTCATACGTACGTCCCACCTAACAGATTTAGTGGTTGGATGCGAAACAATGCATATAAATTTTCATTATTACATGTTGTACAAACTTCACTACTCTGATGAAAACAGATTTGAATTTTTTTTACTGTACATATATTATTGATTTACTTATTTCTAGTTCATACAAATTAAATTGTTCGAAAAATAGGCTAGCTATATTTGTTTAGGATTCTTTTACTAAGTATGATATTAATATTATATTTGTCTGAACATATTAATGACATTGCTTGGTTAAATTCTTCATTAAACCTCGATTAGTGATTTAATGTGTTTAACTGCTAAGCACCATACATATGTGATAAATGATCTCACATTATGCGTTTGTTAGATAACAAATAATCATTTCTCTGTAAGGAGCTTTGAATTTCAAGAAAATAATTCCACAAAATTTCCTTCAATTTTTTTTTTAAAAAACGTGTACATGCCAAATAAAATATATTAAACAAAATTCATCAATGTTTTACAATTATCAAGTTTAGTATTTAATATTTATATACTTTCATTAAATATATGTATTTTGAATATATGAAAACTTATTTTGTACATATGAGATAACATAGATGAATTAAGTATATCTAAGTAAAAATACTATAAATTATAATAATTAATGTGTAAAAAGATGTCAGAGTCATGCAATTAATATTTAACAAATTTAATGTATCCACATGTGTTATTTATGCAATTTAGAATATATTAATTTTCAATTGAAAAAAATATTTTTGCATAGTCATCAGATGAATATAATTTATATTTTATAAGTCTATCCTTATTTAGTATTCTTTATACATTTTCAACTATTAAAATATTTTTTAAATATATATAAAATAAATATAACTCTAAATTTATTTGGATAAAATTAAAAATTAAAAATAATAATATTGTCTTATATAAAAATTTAAATATTAAGTATAAAAAATATTTTCGTGCGATGCACGAGCACAATTCTAGTTATATAAAATCTTGGATGACAATGGAATACTGAAGCCAGATTGGACCTTGACTGTGAACAAGATGTATAATTTACTCGAAGAAAGAACTGAGCTCACGTCGGAAGGAGATCTACCAAGCTTCAACATTGGGTTGACTCAAACTGGTTTCGGTAACGAAGAAATTCTGGTAAGAAATGAATTTTGACATCCATTATTATTTTTTAACTTGAGATATCTAACTATATTGCTTATAGGAATCCTCTCGGAGAACAGCAGAAGGACAAGTGAACGAAGAAACAGTGATGGATGATGATACGATACCGGATAAGGTAGTTGCATAATTTTAAATCATTATTATAAATTAATAATTAAATTAGTTTTTTGTTTTTTGCTTAAATAAAACTTTAATATTTATAGGAAGGTGGTAGGAAAACACCAGAAGAAGAAGATGTAGACGATACAACGATGGGTGATAATTCGTTGCTGAACGAGGTTATTTCGTTTATGTATATAAAGATGTCTTCCGATCCAAATTTTTTCTAACTTAATACTTATCATCGTTATTAGAAATATACATCATTGTATTGTACAATATAAATCATTATATAGTATAACATAGATCATTAATCATAATGTTATTAAATGATAAACATTAGGTATGTATTTGTCATATTATCTAACATTTCTTTTCATAAATGCTAATGATTGTTTAACATTTTTTTTTCCAGACGATAATGGAAGTAGCAAGGGCTGCAACGAAGGGGATAGAAGAGCATGAAAAAGATGGAACAGAGCAAGAAAATGTACAACGAACTGAGGTAAAAACATATAGTAACAAAAAATATATTCACTTATAAAATAATGATTTTACATTTCTTTCCAAAAAAATGGCATCCAACAGTCAGAAATAGAAGCAATTTGTTGCTCCGCCGTTGAGGTATCATTTTACTATATTACAATATTTTAAATATGCGTATGAATTCTTTAGGTTTATAAATTAATGTTGGGATTTATTTTCAAAAAATTTCAGGCCTTCATCTACGATGAAGCAAACAATAATGATGAAGCAAATACAAAGGATGGTGAACCTGATGTAATGTCACCAACAACAGCTGGATTGAATGATAAAGTGATGACTGCTGGAGATTCGTCCCGGAAACAAGACGATGTAACAAAGGTAATGAAAATATTTTATTGATTCATTCATGAGTATTAGTTTCCTTCAACTATGATCATTATTTACATATATAATTATAATTGATTAGTTATTGTAATGATCATTGTGCTACGTTATATTTAATTTTGAAGAAACAAATTAGGGCTGGGATTGTTTTAAAAGGATTGATCATTATTATGAATGTTATTTAGCATTAAATTGTCATTGTATGTTCATTGTTTAAAATAACTCAAGATAAAAAGATATGGTATTGTTGATCATTATTTATTGTTTCATAAATCATTTAACATTTAGTTTAATGATCATCTTTTTGTCTTACCTTTTAAATGTAAAAGCATTTGCAGATTAAAATTATTGCTAAATGACATAATATAATAGTTTTTAACATGATTTGTAGTTCAATGCATCAAAGTTAAATCATACATTACATATCCCTTGAATTTTATTGTTTAGGAATCAAGTGAGGTTGCAGAAAAACCCCGGAAAAGTAGAAGGAAAGTTGTTGGGAAATCTGGCTAAGTTTCCCTTCTCCAGTTGATAGCTTAG